>CAKLIZ010002012.1:0-26696 GCA_922035795.1 Oreochromis mossambicus | reverse complement strand
ACACACACACACACACACACACACACACACACACACACACACACACAAACAGAATTTCTTTTTGTGAGCTCCACATATTTATTTTTGGCATAGTACAGTATAGTGCCTATAAACCAAACTAGACATCCTTCCTCTAAGTCTATGCTGCTTTTCCGGCCTCTCTGGCCTGCATTAGGGGGCAGGGAGCTTGGCTACAGACATATTCTGTTACAGAACTGCTGTTTGACTCATAGAGTACATGCAGGCAGTTTACAGGTCTCAGTAGTCTTTTATCAAATGATGAATCACTGTCTAACGCCTGCACACTGATAGCTACAAGGGCTGTTTTACTAAAGAGCAACAAAAATGCACAGATAAACTGTGCTTCGCATGCACTTCAACATGCTCCTATCATTTCATTCTCACTCTGTCAGCCTCTTAGACATGTATGAGTTTATGTATTTTTCTGTATAATTTCTATTATTATTATTCCCAATGATTACTACTCTTTTGGGTTTTGTTTTGTATATTTTCACAAATATTTTTTATATGATAATATTTTCCAGCAACCAATCAAGGCAATATTTTTTTTCTTCTTAAATGTCATCTATACTGTATTTTAGACAGCGTGACGCCAAAAAAGATGAAAGGTGGGCTTGTTTGCACAGGCTTCTGAACCGTTAAGGCTTGTTGCTCCCACATGCTAAGAAAGCATGGTGGTGCAGTGGTAAACAATGCCAACTCATAGCAAGAAAGGTGTGGGTTGTCTGAGGAATTTGCAGCAGTGCTGAGGACGAAGAGTGTGCTTTCACTTTTCCACCAAAAAAAGAGGGCATGTTTTTCTGTTTGTCCAAGTCTTTTTTTTTTTTCATCAACCTGAAAATTTTTATCTTTTGTTTTTAACAAAATCTCAACTGCATTTAGCCATTTGGCAAAATTGTCTTTTAAGCAGTTTTGCTGGATGGGTAAAATCTAAGGGAAAATGACTGGTCATCAGCTCACATCTGTCTTACAATCACAAGTAGTTTCATAGCAAAGTGACTCTATTCCCTGATTATTCCATAACAAACTTTGCAGTCAGTGATTCCCAGTGAGTGTTGAACTTGCATTTGGGAGCATGTTCAATTCTTGGAACTCTCATATGAGGCTCAAAGAGATGTTGATGCAAGTGCTGGAATTGGTATTTAGACTGAAAAATCCAAACGAATATACAGCAAAAAATTTAGGATTTAGGATTGGCCAAATAATTCTCAAACAGAATTAAGATCAGTTAGACCAAAAGTCCTAGAAGAAAAAGGAAGATAGCTAAAGTGAATGATCGCCAAATTTGTTCTTTAAGAAAACCACTTTACAATATGTCAAAACAAGTTGAGGACAGTCTCAGTGAACTGTTATTGTTAAAGTCTACAATGAAGAGACACCTTCATGAATTGAAATAAAAGTTTATACAATATTTGGTTTACAACAAGGTCCAAACCACTGGTTACATTAAAGTACAGAAAGACCAGATTAGACTTTGCCAGAACAAATCTAAAAGAGGTTGTACTGGCTCTTCTTTGGACAGAAGAAACTAAGATTAACCACATTATCAAAAATGTTGGAGGAGGCGTTACGGCATTGGTATGTGTGGCTGCAAGTAGAACAGGATCTCTGGTATTTACTATTATGTGACTGCTAATAGAAGTAGAAAGATAAAATTCGGAAGTGTACAGGGTTATACTCTCTGCTCAGATTTAGCTAAACGCTCCAAAAAGCGATTAGCTAACACTAACACTAACACTAAATCAATAATGAACCAAAGCAAAGACCAAAAGCAACCGATGAGTTTCTCGAGGCAAAGAAATTGGATATTATTCAATGGTCAACACAGTCACCTGACTGCAGCCCAACAGAGCATGCTTTGCAGTTACTGAAGACAAAAATTAAAGGTGGGCGGTAGAGATCCACAAGCGAGCAGCAACTGATGGTTGCTGTAGTAAAGACCTAGCAGAACATATTTGGTGAAGTGCACAGATTCTAGACTTCAGGCAGTCATTGACTGAGTATTAAAAGCAATCCTCATATCTGAAAATTTAATCCACTGTGATTACAAAATTGGAAAAATTATGCCATTCTCCAAGTACTTACAACCTAATATGCATACCTGTATGTTGGCTGTGAGGTTCAGGCGGGGAAGTATCTCTAGAACAGCTTTTGTATCTGTCAGACAGGACTTTCTTGCTTACCGTATCACACCTCCGTAACTGAATCTCTGTCTTGTGATTTGTCATGTGCCTCCGGCTGTATGCATTGTGCTTCCTTTTGTGCAAAAAATAAATATTCTTAACTGGTATCTCCTACCTTTGTTATGCAGAAAATATTTAATTGCACACCTCAGACAAGCCTCTGATGATCTGTATTAACTCTATATAAGATGGTAAATACTTTTCTTACACCTAAAAATTTTCAAGACATTGTTTTAAACATGATGAAAACTACTGTCTCTTTATATTCTTTCATTAAACTTACCCAGGCTTTGAATTTCAACAATCTTGCGAATTGCTTATTCTCTTCTATTTGTGCCAGGAAAGGGATATTGCTAAATTCACACTCTCTTTATCTAAAGGTGAGATAACTTTATATGCGTTTTATTTTATTGTTTAACCTATTCTCATACAGGCAATTCCATTGAGACTCAATGTCTCATTTACAATAGAGGCCTGTTTTAGACAAGTTTTACTCCAAGTTTGCAATACCCTGTCCTCTGCCTTGGGAATGCTTTGTCCAGATTCTGCTGCCAAGCTTTTGGCTACATCATCCAAGAGGTCTCATGTAACACAGGTTTAGACTGTCGGTTAAAGATGTTCTTCATTTGTTTGGAGCCTTGTGTGGCAAAAAACACTGGCTACAAAGCAGCAGAATTCAAATTTTGCATTAAAAAAAAAAATGTCACTCTCTGCTCTAGTAGCCTTGTAGTAGCTCTCATAGCTGCATCTAACTTTAGCTTTAGAAAGCCGATACCCTTCCCATCTTTTCCTTGTACGCATGCACACAAACATGGTGTCATGTCTCTGAAACTCCGGGCTTTCCTGCACAAGGTTATTAACAGACAGACGTGCAGAAAACAAGTCACATAAAGATAAAACATAACTTTAAGAAGGTTGATGTGTCATCCTGTCTCTTCCTGTTGTTTGGAATCCACTTTGGAGTCAGTGTAGAGCAACACCACCCTCTACAGGTTCTTTAACCTTGATTTCATCTCTCCGCATCTAAGAGTAACATTTTTATGAACTATAAGTTCATCCAGTTCTTTTAATCATCTGAGTCTCATATGCATCATTTATTCTATTGTTATTATATATTATTGTGATTTCTTTTAACTGAAAAAAAAAAATCATTCTACATCTGATTTAATGATCACATAGTTTGTTGTGTATGAGCCACTTTCTAAAATGCAAATATTTTCACCTTCTCTCTAAATCCAAAGAAGAAACTAAGGTCTAACTAACCAACCAACAAACAAAGGATATTTAAGCTCAAATGTAATTTTTTAAAAACATTCATATTTTTGTGTAGCCAGAGCGCAGACTCAAAACAGACTTAATGGCTCCGAATTAGTCTTGAAACCAGACATAATGGAGTCAGATAAGACCACTTTTACAGTATGTTCTTCAACAGTTTGCATCAAAACACAATTAAATCCAAATGACCAGCTGTGACCTTTCCATTAGTTTAATAAGAGGATATTTTTGTTTGTTTCTGAACAAGAAGCTTTTTGAGTGTTTTTTAAACAACTCACATCTTAACAAGTGCCATTACTTTAACAGTTAGAGTCAGTTATGAAGATGATTTTAGTTATTTCAAACTGTTTGACACATACTACATGGTACATATTACTATTTATTCAGAAATGATGGGGATATATGTTGAAGAAAGTGTGTGGGAAAACAGTTTCATTGAACTGCTGGGTATGTAAATAAAGAAAATCGGAACCCTTTACCCTCCATGAATCAAGGGTCCAGTTTACTTCTCGGGTGGGCAAGGATCTGGAGCTGGTGCATGAGGTTGAGAAATAGTGGCTAAATATAGTTGTCCTCGCCTCAGTGCAGAGCTTAGGCTCTGGAACCAGTTTCCTGTAGAGGGGCTGAATTCTGTTCCACTCTGGAGTTGGTTTAGGTAGTGGCGGTAATCCCACAACCAGACTGTGGACATCACAGGTGAAGGGAGCTGTCAGGCTTATTGGGCTTATTGAACCCCAGGGGCAGCTGACAGGTACTGGCACAACAAGTGGAGTGCACCTTTAGTCGTAGCTGGGGCGAAAATTCAGGTGCATGAGAAATTCAGTAAGACAAAGGAACAAGACTTGCAAGACAAGATTCAGCCTCATTCTGACGATCTGTCAGATGATTCAGAATGGGAAAGTGGTGCTCTACTCACACTGTATATAATGGTGATAGTGAGGATATCCTCAATCTTCCTTTCACTCTTTCCTTAATGGAAGCAGAGTCTGGGGATGAGGGAGAACGACTTGTCCATCACTGAGGATGAGGTCATTGATGTAGTTTGGTGGCAGGACAACTGGGGTGGACGAGATTTGCCCTGAGTTCCTTAAAGCTCTGGATGTTACGGAGTTTTCCTGGCTGACACGTCTCTGCAACATTGCCTGATGAACTGGGGTGGTGATTCTGGATTCGGAGAATGGGGTGATAGTTGCCTTCTTCAAGTAGGGGGACCAGAGGGGGACCCCGAAATACAGGGGGACCACACTCATCATTTTCTCCAAGGAAGTCGATCCCAAGGTAGCCAAGGTACTGCAAGGGAGACTCAGGAGGAGCAATTCGGTTTGAGCCCTGGATGAGGAACACTGGACCAGGTCTTTATCATCTTGAGGATATTTAAAGGTGCTTTGAAGTTTGCCCATCCAGTCTACATGTGTTTTATGAACTTGGAGAAGGCTTTTAACTGAGTCCCTCTGGGTATCCCGTGAGAACTGCTTTGGAAGTTTTGGGTTTCTGTGCTCTTGTTACGGGCCATTATGGGCCATTTGGTCCTTGTAAAACTGCAGTGAGAGCTTGGTCCAACTTTCCAGCATGAACTCATTCCCAGTGGGTGTTGGACTTCTCCAGGGCTGCCCTATGTCACCTATTCTGTTCATACTACACCATCAGACGTAGCCAGGTGGTATAGGCTCTAAACTTTGGTGGCCTCAGGATTTCATCTTTGCTTTTTGTGGATGATATGGTTCTGTTGGCTTCATCGAGCGATGACCTCCAGCTTGCAGTGGAGTGGTTCATGGCCAAGTTTGAAGTGTCAGAAATTCAAATCACCAATTCCAAAAAAATGGAAAAACTCAAAGTGGAGAAGTTTGAGTATGTCTGGGTACTGTCCATGATTGAGGGGAGAGTGGAGCATGAAAAGAGAGACATGCACTTCAAAGTGTTGCTAAAAGTGGTTGAAATTAGTTTCTTTCAATAGGTGGCTTGGTTCTTCTTTAAAGATATCAGAATCAGAATCAGAATCAGAATACTTTATTGATCCCTAGGGGAAATTATTTTTCGTTACAGTGCTCCATTATAAACAAACATTAACAAAGACAGACAATACACTAACTAAGAATAGCACAATATATACAGGCATATATATATACATAAAAGGTAATAGAATGAGGAGCTCAGTTATCTGACAGGGACTGTCAGATAACTGGAGTAGAGAGTAGGTGGTTCAGGCATCTGGCTAGGATACCTTCTGGGCAAGGTTTTTTGTCGTACTGGGAAGAAGTCCTGGGGCAGACCTAGGACTCACTTGAGAAATTTTATCTCTCAGCTGGCTTGGGAATGACTTATCGTCCTCCCAGATGAGGTGAAAAAGGTGGTTGGGGTGAGGCTTCTCTGCTGAAGCTGCCTCCACGACATGAACGCAGGTAAGTGGTAGAAAATGGATGGATGGATGGAATGCTTTCAGGACACTGATAGATATTGGTATTGGTAGTATTTTCAGGTATTGTAAGGTGAATGCAACTTTTTAAACGTCACTTTTCCACTTCTCACTGAACCCCAGCAACTCAATCACAATGAAATTACACAAAGACATATGTCAAACAGTACTGACCTTCACTTTGGCTGGCTGCTCAATTAACCCCCTCTGCTTTGGTCTTTCCACCTGCATAGTTACAAGTACACACTTGCTCATAAACATTCACACACAGCCACATAAAGGAAGTCATAACTGTTTTGAATAATTGATTGCTAGTGAAATTGTGTGGCTCTAGGGTTTCCAGGCTATCAATGTCCCTGTTTCGGGTCAGTGGGTGGCAAGGAAAAAGTAAACTTCTCATGCGAATTACTCATCATGTACCAGCCCTAAACACTCACCCCCCCCACCCCCTACACACACACACACACACACACACACACACACACACACACACACACACACACACATTTGGATAAGTTGCATCCTCACCTGAGATGCAGAAGATGTAAAAGAAGGGAGACCAGCGTAAGACCACTGAAACACTGTAGCTTTACTCTTTTTCTAGCTTACATGACCTCTGGATGGTGGAGAAATTCTTCCAGGACCATGAGAGGAAGATGCCTCGGGACAGTCTGATCACCTCTGAGAATGACAGTAAGCCCATGAGCATGCTTTTATATATTCTTTAGAGTTGTTATGACAGCAGTACATTAATTCTTTGTGGCTGGGATGATACAGGTCGATTAGATTTACTTAATTTACTGGGAAAAAAATCTAATTTCTACACAAATATCAACATGTTTATTAGAGAAAATGCTGATATTGGTAAATACTCATTAGCTAAATAGAGGAAGACTTTTGGTCTTTGTGGTAGTTGTAGCTGTGATAACTGATTTGAGGGTATTTTTCTGACAAAAAACATCCTAATTTGTTGAGGCTTATGTTCAGTAAGATAAAGTACAGTTACTTGATGTCTGCCTCTAATTAATAAAATCATTAAAACGCCAGCTATTGCCCAGCACAAAGATGTTTAATCACCCAGTTCTTGCCTCCTGTTCACTCTGCTGCATATTTGGGAGCTGGCCTCTTGCCCTTGGCTGTCTCCCCCATCCTTGTGGGCTTAGTCATCCCGTCTCCCTTCATTAAGCCATTGTTTGCCTCTTTTGTGCCCTTCTGCTGCACCCAGCCATAATGACCCATGTGCTGGCCACTCCGGTTACACTAAGGACACACATCAAAAGGCCGACTACATAAATATCTGTTCAGTCTGTCAGTGGTCCTCTTTGTTTTCCTCTTTATCCCCCTTTAGTGCACAATAGTTCGAGGTGCACAATGAGGTAGGTTAAGCTCCACCAGTGAAAGGGTTCACTGTGGTATTGGAGATGTGAAAAAAACAAAAGGGCTGGATTTATAAAGCGGTTATAAAGAGGTTATCAAAGGATGAAGGGTTTAGTTATGTTGTAGAGAAGTCAGATGTATTTATCTTAAAAATAACAAACGTAAAGCCGCATGAAAAACACAGCATGGTAATGTTAAAAATGTTTTATATCATAGGATACAATATTCAGAAAGAGAAAAAATAAATATTACTCATCTAGCTGCAAACCTAAAAAAGCTCTTAAAACAACATCTGGTCTGTGAAATAGCAGGAAGCCTACACGTCTTGTTTTCAGCAAATTTTTCTTTTCTTCTTTCTTTTTGTAGTTTCTGTGGTTACAATATTACTTTATACTAAATTTGCACTGTGAAACCTCATTATACTGTATCAATTATGACTTAACATGATCAATAATGACACACATTTGTCAGCTTTTAACCAGGACATCTTAAACTTTCCAGTAATCTAATTATGATCATCACTCATGTTGATTAACTTAAAAAAGTTGTCTAAGACCTAAGTTTGTCTTTTTATGTGGTCCCTTAAATTAAAGGCATCACTTAAAAAGGCACATTCTTTGCTACAAATATGCTCCCATACAACTAAACTACAGTCTTAATTTTCAAATTCATATATACTCAATGGACATGTTATGGACACTTATCCTACTGGAAACAGCCATCAGAAGATGAGTACACTGTGGTCATAAAAGGATGGACATGTTCAGCAACAATACTCAGGTAGGTTGTGGAGGGTGTTTAAAGGATGATATTTAAGGGGCCATGAAAAACCTGAACTGTTGATAAAAGGCAGGACGGATTCATGCTTTCGTGTTTTTACAACAAATTTTGACTCTACCATCCAAACATCACAGCAGAAATCAAGATGCATTAGATTAGGCAATTTTTTTCTAGTCTTCTATTGTTTTACTTGGTTTTTGGTTTTGGTGAATTGTAGCTTCAGTTTGCTGTTCTTAGTTTACCGGAGTGGCACCGGGTGTAACCCATCTGCTTGAAGTTTTGTTGTGTTGTATATTCAGCTATGCTATTCTGCATATCTGGGCTGCTATGAGTTTTTATTGAGTCACAGTTTCCTTGTTATCAAATTGAAGCAGTCTGGCCAATCTCCTCTCACCTCAGACATCAACAAGGCTTTTTCACCCAGAGAACTGCTGCTCACTGGATATTTTCAAACCATTCTCTGTAAACACTAAAGCGTCTCTGAAACACTCAGACCATCTGGCACCAATGACGACGACACATTCAAAGTCACTTAGAGCAGCTTTCTTCCCCATTCTGATGCTCAGTTTAAACTTCAGCAGGTCATCTTGACCTCATCTATGTGCCTAAATGCATTGAGTTGGTGCCATATGATTTACTGATTAAGTATTGACTTTAAAAGACAGCTGAACAAGTGTAACTAATGAAGTGGCCACTGACTGTATTAAGCTGGGACTCTGTAACAGTAAATAGAGGGGAGCCTCAACGTCATGAGGATTGCAAAGACTTAATGGTTTCCAATGTAATGAACCCTCGTCTACTTGTAGTGTGGTCACATCAAACTTCCCTTGATGATTAAAACAAAGTTTAGTTTGTGTGAGAACATCATTTTTAAAGGACATGATACCACAGATTATCGAATTTAAACGCGAAGCATAAGATAAACTGATTATGAGGCAAATGCAGTTATTATGGCTAAGATGAAAAATAACAAGGTATACTCAATTCTTTAATTAATTTTCATTGGTAAAATATCTCTCTCCCATTGTTCACACTGGACTGGATTTTGCAGGTACTTATGCATGGTTAGATGAATCCCTGAAAGGCCCTAGTCTTCAGCTCGTTTATAATGGTAAAGTTAAAAATACCTTAAATAAGCAAAATTACAAAAAAACCCAAAACAAGACAAAACAAAACAAAAAAACTTTATGGGCAGAAAAATAATTCCAGACACGTATTTTGTTTCTTCACACAGATGCTTCACTACTGTTGCCTTCAACACACTTTGAAAATCATTTGAAGTTCATTTGAATTTCCTCAGTCATCACAGTACTATCATGCCTTAAAACATGTGATAGCATGAGAGAGAAAAGGAAACTATTTAATTTAACATGAGCCAACTTCACAGTATCAAAAGATAACTTTCTGTGAGCATTGCAGTGAAAGGAAAGCAACAGTACTGACAGATCGAGTTATGTGAGTATAAATAGTAAGAAGTTAATAAAATTAATGTTTAAATGTCAACTGCAGGTGAACAAGATGCAGGTTTGTCCTTGCAAGAGGAACATGAGAGTAAAACACACAGAACAAAAAGAAGAGATGGTGACAGGCAGAAAAAGAAGAGGAGAAATGAGAGAAGAAAAGGAGGAACAAGGGCGGGAGAAGGGGAAGAGGACTTACAGGCCGTATCTGAGAAAAGAGAAAGAAGCAAGCGAAAAAGAGCTAAGAGTAAACAAGAAACAAGCAGAAGAGAGAACAATGAAGAGGAAGAAGCTCAACTGACAGGTGGCAAGGGAACAAAAGCAAGAAAGGATATCAGAAATGAAAAAACACGCAGAATGGAGAAGGAGGAAGTGCGAGAAGTTGAAGAAAATGTTGATAAGGGAAAAAAGAAACAGGGAAGTACCAAAAAGGGAGAGAAGAAAGAAGATGGAGGTAAGCAGCTGGTAAAGGGAAAAGCCCGGGAAGTAAAAAAGAAAAAGCACAAGAAGGCTGAAACAAGGTAGTGTATCATCTTATAATTTCACCTTATCTATGGAAAACTCTGTCATTTAGACAAAAAAGGGCCCTAAAAGACATTAAACACAGTACTACTTAATGCTTCAGTTCAGAGCCAGAGACAAGCGAAGAGGACAATGATGAAGAAGAGGACAATGACAAGGATGTGGTGAGGCTGGAGTGTCTCTCTCCAGAGGAGCTGGAGAAGCTGAAGGAGGCAGTGGATGAGAGGAAGAAACTGATCCAAAGTCTAAGGGGAAAACCCTGGGCGATGAAAAAGAAACTTGTCACTTTAAGGTACTTCATACGGATAAATCATGTAATTCAAAATACCAGAAGTATTTTGGACTCTAATATTTGCTTTTTTATTACAGGGAGTCTCAGGAGTTTGTGGAAAAATATGAAGGCGCCTTGGGAAAAGGAAAAGGCAGGAAGCTCTATGCATACAAAGTCCTGATGACCAAGGTGAGGACTTACTTTTACTTCTTTATGTAATCATTAAATAGCATAAACAAATACACGATTCATTAAAAAAATCATTCACATCATTAGAAATGGATGAAATTCCAACGGGACTTTGAAAACTTCAAAACTGCATGCATCCCATGGGAGATGAAAATAAAGGAGATTGAAAGTAGGTGTGGTTTTATTTTTTAAATAAAGGGCTGCTCAATAGTCACAGGTATCATTTCTAATTTCCAAGGCCTTATCTTTTCTGTGAGAAGCAGGATAGCTTGCATTGTGGTTTTATAGCAGATGCACATATGCACATATTTGTTCATATGTTATGTTGTACTCTGCTCTGCAGGTCATTTTGGCTCCTCAGTTGCCTCATACTTTATCTTTCTGAGGTGGATGTACGGCATCAACATGATCTTGTTTGGTCTGACCTTTGGCCTGGTTATGGTACCGGAGGTATGCTGTCTTTTTTTTCATGCACCGCACCTGAATTTTGTCTTTTGCATTTCCCCCCCCAAAACGATGTAGTCCTTCTCCATGCAATTTGCTAACAGGCATTAATGGGGCGACCTTATGGGAGCATGCCAAGAAAGACTGTCCCCAGAGCTGAGGAGGCCAGTGCGATGGACTTTGCTGTTCTTTGGGACTTTGGGGTCAGTGGGTATTATTTTATTTGTCTTTTTTGGCAATTTCTCCTCTGATGTAGTAACAAATAGTCACCCCCAATTAAAGTATTGTATCCACAGGGTTACGCACAGTACTCAGTCCTCTTCTATGGCTACTACAACAACCAGCGTACGGTTGGCTGGCTCAAGTTTCGTATGCCTCTGTCTTACTTCCTGGTTGGTGTCGGTACAGTGGCCTATAGCTACATGGTAGTCATCAGAACGTATGTTTGCTATGTCTATATACAAATAAGTAATCTCTTCTATCCACAGTGTTTTAGTGAATCATGTACTCATTTTAAATTAAAGGATGGCACGTAATGCAAATGAATCAGGGGTCGGCGATGATAACAGCTTCAATTTCAGCTGGAAAATGTTCACCAGCTGGGACTACCTGATAGGAAATGCTGAAACAGCAGACAATAAGTTTGCTTCCATCACCACCAGCTTCAAGGTTAGTGCAGCTCACTGTCTGCTTTCCTGATTCATGGAAGTCAAGTATCATACAGTACATTACATTACACTCTACCACTTCTTCTACCACTATAGGAGGCAATCTTAGAGGAGCAAGAGAGCCACAAGGATGACAACATCCATCTGACTCGATTCTTGCGTGTGCTGGCCAACTTCCTGGTCTTGTGCTGCTTAGCAGGAAGTGGATACCTCATCTACTTTGTAGTGCGCCGTTCTCAGAAATTTGCCTTAGATGGACTGGAGAATCATACGTGGTGGGAAAGGAATGAGGTAGACGCGAGAGAAAGAGTGAGGGAGAATGAATGAGAAATAACATTTACAAAAGGAAGTTTATGAATAATTTTGGCAGTAAGCAAAACTTGCTGAGGTTTAAATGTTTTGAACACACCATAACATTTAGAATTTGTCCAGCAGTTCTTGTCCAAGGCCAAAATAGTGATAATAAAAAGTGCAATCCAAACCCAAAGAAAGGAGTTTTATAGTTTAACATAGTCACTAAGGAGCATTCTGGGAAAGTGATCAGGTCATTTGGAGAGGGGCGTGGTGGGTGAGTCCAGGTAAGATTCTTTACACAGGGTGAGAGCAGGTGAGAGTGCGGTGAGTATTTCTGGAGGAATGGACCAGTTTGACTGTGCCAGGTAAGTTAATCTGAGAAGTGACCTGCTCTTTGGGAACTGGGGAACACTGGAAAGCATCGAAATAAAGGCATTAGACTTTAGAGTTTACAGGAGAGCATAAAGAAGCCTGCTTAGCAGTCAGGAGGAAAAAAACAGAGGACGTGCAATCTGACTGGATGTTGGAGCTGTTCCTTAAATATTGGCTGATGATAAAGCAGATGAGCAACAAGTGAATTCTACCCAGCGCCAGATCCATACCTGAGTAAACTCACCTAGACCCAGAGAGGGTTAGAGCACCAAAACAAAAGCAAACCAGTGCGAGTCCAGGGCAGTTACATTTATTTTCCAGCTTGAACACACCAAAGTATTGTGAAATAATGTTTAACCTAGGAGGAAAAAGCACAGGTGATGTTTTTGTATGGAAGATTATATAATACAAGAACTCTTGCTCACAAGTGAACGGGTTGTTTTAAATTTTTAAATTATCACTTAAATTTGTGGTGTCATAAGAGATTGAAAAATCTGATAAATGTCACATTGTCATCCTACAAAATTCAAAAATAGATCTAAATGTTGAAGTTCGTTAGCTGCAGCACATACCATGTGTTCTACTTAAAGCTGTTTGAGGTGAGTTGTTAAAATATTCTCAGTTTACTCTGTGAATGACACTGAGGAAGAAATTTTAAACTGACATTTTGAGTTATGTGAAAAATAACGTTTTCACAAGACTTTATGTAGACCTGTGAAAAAAGTAAAGGCTTACTCCTTCCACAGGAATTAAGAGGGTGAGTAGAGGCCAGGTACTGCTGATCAAAAACCACCTGAATATCTGAACATCAGCAAGTGTGAACACCTCCATAAAAGGAGAGGTTTTGGTAGTAGACAGGCCTCGGGTTGATTGTTAAATTTTAAAGTTCATGACAGTACAGTGAGAAGAGGACCTAATAAGTATGGCTTGTTTTGAAGACAGCAACACAGTTTACGTTTGTAAATTTCACCTGAACAAACCACAAGACAACTGGAACAATGTCCTCTGAACTGACAAGACCAAAGTGGAGATGTTTGGCCATAAGCGCCATGTTTGGGAAAAACCAAACACAGAATATCAGCACAAACACCTCATACCAACTATTAAGCATTGTGGTGGAGGGCTGATGATTTAGGGTTATTTCACAGCCACAGGAACCAGGACCTTGCAGATATTGAACTGAATAAATGCATACTAAAGTATTCTAGAGTCAAATGTTCCTCAAAAGACATCTGTCTGAAAATCTGTCTGAAAGCTAAAGACCCGCCTACAAGCTACAACTCTACAATCATGGGGTGTGCTTAGTTTTCACAGGACTGCACACCATTCATGTCAATGGTAATATTCTGCCCAGATTTACAGCGATCACAGCCATCAGCTATTCAGTTGCATCAAATGTCATTTTTGTAAGGCGTTATACAAAGTTACACGCTAAACAAAAACCCATGCACTCCCAAATTGTCCTCAAAGTAATTACATTAGTTTTCTGATGTATTTCTCAGGTGAACATGGTCATGTCATTACTGGGGATGTTCTGTCCGATGCTGTTTGATGTAATCAGCACCCTGGAGAACTACCACCCGCGGGTTGCCCTGCAGTGGCAGCTCGGTCGCATCTTTGCCCTCTTCTTGGGAAATCTCTACACCTTCATTATTGCACTCATGGATGAGATCAACCTTAAAGTGAGAAGTCATTGTGTATCGATTTATGAGATTGTAATTTTACAGGATGATTAATCTGAAGTGTCTGTGTCAGAGGAAAGAGGAAAAGATAGTGAAGTTTAATATAACCACGTGGGAGGCCAGTCTTTACAATGGCACCGTTTCAGAAAACAGCACTGCTTCACCCGTCACGATCCACCCTGCTGATGTGCCCAGAGGGCCTTGCTGGGAGACAATGGTCGGCCAGGTCAGTGTGCATGTGTGTGTCTGTACTATTATGTAACTAAGTGATGTAATTGTTGTTATGGTTTGGCTGTGGATACCAATAAATAAAGAAAGGATAACATTAATGACAATATGAAACAATCACATGAATATAGTGGGTAAAATAATTATTTGATCCCCTACTGAATTTGTAAGTTTGCTCATTTCCAAAGAAATGATGAGTTTCTATTTTTTTACGGTAGTGTCATTATAATGGCGAGAGACAACCCCCCCCCTAAAACACATCAATCAGTCAATCAACCAAGCACACCTGTCCACAGAAACAGCTTCTCCCATTCTAACCTCCACCACTGTGGGCGGGACCAAAGAGCTGCTAAAGGACGTCAGTGTAGACCTGCACAAGGCTTTAATGGACTACAAGAGCATCAGCAAGAAGGTTGGTGAGAAGGTGACAACTGTTTGTGCGATTATTAGGAAATAGAGGAAATATAAAAGGACTATCACTCGTTCTGGAGCTCCATGCAAGAGCTTGCCTGATGGGGTAAGCTTGATCATGAGAAAGGTAGTGGATCATCCCAAAACTACATGGGAGGAGTTACAGATCTAGGTGCAGTTGGGACCACAGTCATGAAGAACGCCATTGGGAACCCACTACACAGTAATGGAATGATTTCTTGCAGCACCCACAAGGTCCCCATGTTCAAGTAGGCACATGTACAGGTCTGTTTGAACTTTGCCAGTGAACATTTAAATGATTCAGAGAAGGCTTGGGGGGGAAGTGCTGTGGTCAGATGAAAATAAAATCAGTCTTTGGCACCAACTCAACTTGCTGTGAGAAATGATTATGGACCAAAGATCACCATCTTCACAGCCAAGCACAGAGGTGGAAGGATTATGCTTTGGACCTGGTTTTCTGCTAAGGATACAGGACAATTTAACTGCAGTGAGTGGCCACTGGACGAGGCCATGAAGTATTTAGCCATGTTTTGTTTGGAGATCAAATCCTTATTTCACTCAATGACATGCAAATAAATTAATAACTTTTAAGATATTATGTCTCTCTACCATAAAAATTAGACTCTGTGCATTTCCAAAGAAATGAACAAAATTACAAATTCAAATAATTATTTCCACCGTTATTATAATGCTTCAGTTGAAAGTCAAAGTAAACATTGTGGATGCAGTGTGTTTGGCTTTGTACTTTAGTTAACTTTGTATTAATGGAAGATTTCTGTTGGATTAACTAAGGAAACATACTCTGATCTTATTGTTAAAAGCGATAAACATTACAAATGTTCAGGTGTTTTTATGTTAAAATAAAACTGTTATTTTCAGAGTGGGTGATGATGTTAATTTTGATGTTGACAAGAAATTAACGCTAAATGATTTCTTCATTTGTAGGAGTTTGTTCGCCTGATCATATCTGACACAATGACAACTTACATCACACTGCTGATTGGTGACTTCCTGAGAGCGGTTCTTGTTCGTTTTCTCAACTACTGTTGGTGTTGGGACCTAGAGGCTGGGTTTGTGAGTCATCTTTTCTATCACTTATTTGTTACTTGAATTTAAAAATGTCGCTCTTTGGAGAAAAAAAAGTGTGGCAAAAGTGATAGTTGCCTTTAATTTCTCATTTGTAAAAGCCATCCTACTCTGAGTTTGACGTCAGTGGGAACGTTTTGGGCCTGATCTTCAATCAAGGAATGATATGGTAGGAAAGCAGCAATTGTTTCACTCAGAAGATTCTTATTTTAGGATGGTGTTTTACTTTCAGCTAGCTTCAACATGGTTTTCATAATGATAAAAGCCTCTTAGTAGCTCAGCATCTGTCCTGCTTTTTCTAATCTTTGCTTTCAGGATGGGTTCCTTCTATGCACCCTGTCTGCCTGCCTTAAACGTCATCCGGCTCCATGTCTCCATGTACCTGCAGTGCTGGGCTGTTATGTGCTGTAATGTGCCACAAGAAAGGGTCTTCAAAGCCTCTGGCTCCAACAACTTCTACATGGCCATGTTGCTGGTCATCCTCTTTCTGTCCACACTGCCTGCCATCTACACCATTGTCTCCATCCCCCCTTCATTTGACTGTGGACCCTTCAGGTAATGACACTAGTTCAGGGTATCTTGCTTTTAAATATAAATGACTTGGGTTTTTATAACCACTACCATCTTTTGATAGTGGTAAGAACCGCATGTTTGATGTGATCCACGAGACTCTGGAGTCTGACTTTCCTCCATGGTTTAGTAAAGTTTTCAGCTATGCCTCTAACCCTGGATTGGTGCTACCCTTCATACTTCTTATGGTGTGAGTTAACAGCAGACTATGTAAATCCATAAATAAATATATTTCACAATGCTGTTATCATTTTCTTTCAGTGGTAAAGTGTTAAGAACTTTGGTGGTAATCATGTGTTATTTTATCTTTCAGACTGGCCATTTATTACTTGCAATCTACATCCAAAAGCTACAGAGAAGCAAATGTGGAGCTGAAGAACAAGCTACAAATGGTAATTTCAGCACTGCAAATGCAAAGCTGTAGCTGTTCTGTGGTTTCTCTGACCAGAAATTGCACCTGAATGGCATTCAGAATCAAGTGAGGAGTTTTGAGAGTAAAAAATAACCCAAGAAATTTCATGTATGTAAGTTGGATGTTCTCTAGGTTTGTTTTCATACTTAAGTTTAGCAGTTGGTATGCTTTCAAACAGCACTGAAGTTCACAAAGAGATCGCCTGAGGTCACTGTGGTGCATGACTGCTGTCACGCAGTTGTATTAGTGTTATCTCTCCAGCAGAGAGCAGCAAAGGCTGACAGTTCAGATCTATCCAAAAACCCACTACAGGTTCCACCAATAACAAATCTGCAGAAGAGATGCTGGGTAAATGTACGTGTTTCCTCTGAGTGATCTGAAAAATAACACGTTTTTTTTTCTTTTTTTTTCTGTCTCTTTTTTTAAGCAAAATGAGGAGAACAAGAGGAAGAACAAACGAGCAGCACTGAAAGCTCAAATGGATTTGGAGGAGGCCAGAATGACTGCACAAGAGCAACAAAGGAACAACAATGCTTCAGTACAGGATCAAGAAAGTGAGTCTTTTGAATTCAAATATTAATAAAGAATAATAATAAATATTAATAAAGAAGGTAAACCCGAAGATTTAAGATGATTTAAGATAATTCACAGCTTCAGGAAGCTGTGAATTATGGGAAATTTAGGAAATTTGACTTTGTTCTGAAATTAACAAACGTAAAAGTAAAAGTTGGGATGTTGTAAAATGGAAATTAAAAACAAATATTAATAGCACCATCAGTGCTATATTAATATCAAATACTGGATTTTTTTTTTCAGCTTATATATCAGCTTATTTTGAATTTGATGACAGCAACATGTCTCAAAAACCTTGGGGCAGGGCCACGTCCCCTGTTCTTTTAACAACTGTCTGTTAACTTTGGAGAATTGATGAGTGCAACTGCTGGGCTTTTGGGAGAGGAATGGATGCTAGCTGCTTAACAATCCTGGGTCTTCAAATGTCTTTAATGGGCAAAGGTCTGGACTGCAGGCAGAGCAGTTTAGCACCAGAATCTTCTACTATGAAACCATCCTCTCCTGATAGACTGTCATGCTGAAATATGCAAGGTTTTCCCTGTTGCACTAAAACCGGTATGTATCTTTCAGCATTGATGGTACCTTTCCTGAATATGTAAGCTGCCATTTCCATAGACAGCGATGCATCCTCATACCATCAGAGATGCAGGCTTTTGAACTCTTTAATGATTAGGGTCAGGGGCGATTCTAGGTTCAAACTTTTAGGGGGGCTCAGTTCCCAGTCATAATGTCCTGCAGAGAATGCCTTGTATTTAACATTATTGTAATATGCTGTTTACAAATATCGTCAACCCTTTTCACCTTTTCAACCCCAAGTTACCTAATTAGTTGGATGATCTATTGTAGTGTTTAAGAATAATTCAGAGTGAATAATCAGAGATTTCAATCTAATCCACCCATTTTAAAGTGGAGCCTTAAAGTGATCAAACCTGGGGCAAAGACTCAGTTTAAGAAGTAAGATGAAAAACATGCACAACATTATGTCAGTCTCTTAATTACATAGAGGCAGTCCACCAAATCATCAAGCACTTAAAGTAGCATTATTCAGTATAGACGCTGGAAAATCACCCTGCCACTCCATAGACTTGTACACGAAGCAAACTGTAATAGTTGTTTTATATTAAAGTTTTTGAATTCATATAAATACTCCCTTTGTTATGCAATCTCAGCACAGAGCAACATGTGCCCCAATTTCATGAGTGGAGAACACATTTTTATTCTGTCACATCAATGTAGTGGGAGTCATCCTGTGCGAGCCATGTTTAGAGTGAGGTGAATCCTGTAAAATGCTGCCATTCATACCGATATACTCTCTTTAGAATCTCTGTCTTGTCGCTCGCTCTCTCCATCCCCTTCACTCAACTAGAAAATAACAAAAATATAATCTTATAATAATTATTATAAGAGCAAGTAAGGGAACCACAATGGACAACAGGACAGCACACAGCTGTGAAATTATCATTAATGACTGTGGGTAAAACAGAAGCTACGGCTTTATAATTTTTTGATAAATTTGACCACATGTTCACTCTGACCCGCCTCTTTTTGCTCTCTCTCTCTCTCTCTGGTAAGAAGAGAGGAGGGGGTCTGGCTGTGTTTGTGAACGATAGATGGTGTAACTCTGGGCATTTATCTATCAAAGAGACGCTATGCTGTAAGGACATTGAGCTGCTAGCGGTTAGCATGAGACCGTACTATCTACCGCGAGAGTTTACACACGTGATTATGATAGCTGTGTATGTCCCGCCCTCTGCTAACGCTGCAGCAGCCTGTGAGGTCCTGCACACTGTAACCAGCAGACTCCAAACACAGCACCCTCAGGCCCTTTTCCTGATCTCTGGGGACTTTAATCACATCTCCCTGTCCTCCACTCTCCCCACCTTCACCCAGTATGTTACCTGCCACACCAGAGACAATAAAACATTGGACTTATTGTATGCCAACACCAAGGAGGCATACAGCTCATCACCTCTCCCTCCCCTGGGGGGCTCAGATCACAATCTGGTTCATCTCCAGCCTGTGTATAAACCTCTGGTACACAGAGAACCAGTTGTGAAACGCACAGTAAGGAAATGGTCGGCAGAGACTGAAGAGGCCCTGAGGGACTGTTTCCGTTCTACTGTGTGGGACAACCCCTGCAGCCCCCTGGAGGATGACCTCAACAGCATCACAGACTGCATTACGGATTACATGAACTTCTGTGTGGACAACACCGTACCCATCAAAAAGGTACGGTGTTTTTCTAACAACAAGCCATGGATAAATCCTGAAATTAAGGCTCTCCTCAAGGAGAAGAAGAGAGTCTTTAGATCTGGAGACAAACAGGAGCTGAGAGTTGTCCAGAAGAAGCTGAAATGGAAGATAAGGCAAGGAAAGGAAAACTACAGGAGGAAGATGGAAGAGCAGCTGCAACAGGACAACATCAGAGGGGTTTGGAACAGCCTGAAGACAATCTCAGGACAAAAACCAACCCCCCAGGCTGCAGGAGACTTGGGGTGGGTGAATGACCTAAATAAATATTTTAATAGGTTTGATCAACCACCCACTCCTCCCACAGCATCGTCCCCCCTACTGCAATCTCCTTCATCTCAGGACTTCACACCTCTCAGCTTCACACCTCCCAGCTCCCAGTCATTACACCCACCCCCGGCTTCTGTGGACTCCAACATACACCCCCCTCCCCCAAAATCCACTCTTTCTATCTCAGCACTTCAAGTGAGGAACGAGCTTCGCAAGATCAAGGTGCGGAAGGCTGCAGGTCCAGATGGCGTCAGCTCCAGGCTCCTGAGGTGCTGCGCAGATGAACTGTGTGGCATCCTAGGATATCTGTTCAACCTGAGCCTGTCACTGAGGAAAGTACCACAGCTGTGGAAGACATCCTGTGTGGTACCGGTACCAAAGACCTCCCATCCTAAGGACCTCAGTAGCTACAGGCCGGTAGCCCTGACATCGCATCTGATGAAGACCCTCGAGAGGTTGGTTCTAAACCATCTGGCCCCCTGGTGAGGTCTTCATTGGATCCACTAGAGTTTGCTTACCAGCCTGGCATTGGGGTGGAGGACGCCATCATCTACCTCCTGCACCGAGCTCTGACTCACCTGCAGAAGCCTGGAAGCACTGTGAGGATCATGTTCTTTGATTTCTCCAGTGCTTTTAACACCATCCAGCCACGACTTCTGAGAGACAAGCTGGAGCTATCGGGAGTGGACCACCACATGTCCCAGTGGATACTGGACTACCTCACCTCACAGTCCCAGATTTAAACCCAGGGGGATACTCCCACTGGGTTTAAATCTGGGACTCTCGGCCATTTGACCTTAGAACTGAAGAAGCTTCTCGGATGAGAGGTGAAACGTCTTCAAGCAACTTAAAGAAGTCCAGACGCTTTTCTTTGCAAACTCCTTTGACTACGATGACCTGGATGACTGAGAACCTTCACAGACATACCTCACAGAACGTCCACAGTATGTGAGGTCACAGGGCTGTGTCTCTGACACGCTGGTCTGCAGTACAGGGACCCCACAGGGAACTGTGCTGGCACCGTTCCTCTTCACCCTCTACACTGCAGACTTCTCCATCAACTCCCCACGCTGCCACCTACAGAAGTTCTCTGACGACTCTGCCATAGTCGGCCTCATCACAGGTGAGGATGACTCAGAGTACAGACAGTGGACTCTGGACTTTGTTGACTGGTGTCAGCAGAACCACCTGCTGATCAACGCCGGGAAAACCAAGGAGTTGGTGGTGGATTTCCGGAGACGCAGACCCACCACACTGACACCGGTGAACATCCAGGGAGTGGACATTGAGATAGTGGACTCTTATAGGTACCTGGGTGTTCACCTGAATAATAAACTGGACTGGAGCCACAACACTGATGCTCTTTACAGGAAGGGTCAGAGCAGACTCTACCTGCTGAGGCGGCTGAGGTCATTTGGAGTACAGGGAGCGCTTTTAAAGACCTTCCAAGACTCTGTGGTGGCATCTCTCATTTTTTACAGTGTGGTATGTTGGAGCAGCAGTTTATCGGCAGCTGAGAGGAAGAGGTTGGATAAACTCATCAGGAAGGCCAGCTCTGTTCTGGGATGCACCCTGGACCCAGTGCAGGTGGTGGGAGACAGAAGGACTCTGGCCAAAATAACATCTCTGATGGACAGAGTCTCCCACCCCATGCATGTAAATGTTGCTGAACTGCAGAGCTCCTTCAGTGAGAGACTGCTGCATCCTAGATGCATGAAGGAGCGTTTCCGCAGGTCCTTCCTTCCTGCAGCTGTCAGACTGTACAATCAGAACTGCTCCCAACAATCATAGATGTTTATATCTGCGATGTAACTGCAATAAGTTAATCAACCGATTCGCACTACAACCTGGTTTGCCTCTTATCTGTAGTTATTTATATTTATTTTAATAACTGTACAGTACTCTGTTTATAGTAACCATTGTCCATTGTAAATATGTAAGAAAAAATTGTGTATGTTTCTGTTCTGTGTCCTGTGTACTGTTTGTTTGTATATGTGTCTTTCTGGCTGCTGTTACAACCAAATTTCCCCTTGTGGGACTATTCTATTCTATTCTATTCTATTCTATTCTATTCTATTCTATTCTATTCTATTCTGAAATATAGTCAAACCAAGAAAGTAAAAAGCAGCTCTTTGGAGGAGGTTTCTATTTTTTTGTGCAAAGCTAACTGAACCTTGTGCTATATTAACATAATGATAAAATAATGTCAGTAGATGTGAATACAAACTATAACTCTATTTATATAGTATATATAACATATATATATATCTACATGTATCTATTTTGTGTTCCCTACATTATAGAGGTTGACCTTGCTTCTAAACAGTAAATTATACACATGAAAGTGCTTGCAGTGTCATGTGAGAAATTTGGAAACACAAATTTTTTTGCAGACGGGTGAGCCTCTGTTTATCTTTACTTCTGAGAAACTCTACCTCTCCAAGACAAGAAAGAACCCAATCAATGTTACTGACCTGTTGCATGTTAACCTTCTGAGATATTTTCCTGTCATAAATTTGTCATCATAAATTCAAAATAAGTCAGTATTTTTCTTAAAATTGTACATCTTCTCAGTTTAAACATATGATATATTTTCTGTCTTCTATTGTCAATAAAATATGAGCTGCAAAGTTGAGTGAGCTTGCAAATCATTGCATTCTGTTTTTATTTAGATTTTACATAGCATGACAACTTTTGCTGAATTAGCTAATGAGAATTCTTTTTCAAGAATAGAGATTAATCTGGACCACAGAAGCAGTATTAGTCTTTGTAATATTAGCAGTAAGGGTTTATAGTGTAAACTGTCAAATGTTATTTTCCCCACTGGATTATACTCTGTGTTGATGGTGGTTAGCAGTGTCATTGTTTTGTCCCCACACCTGAAATCATAGATTCCTCTTATTTTGATTGCAGATGATACAGATATCCATGGCAGGGGTCAGAGGCCGTATCAGGAAAAGTATGGATGCAACCCTCCTCCTCCTGTTGGAGGCAGAGGATGCCACATGCCATCCAGCAGAGACCCTGGCTCAAGGACCTACAACCGTGGCAACCACGGGCCTTCTGGATACCTGCCTGGTTTTGCTCGGCAAAGTGAGCCCAGGATGTACAGGGTGCCGAGCCTGCAGAGACACTGACACAACGACACAAAACAAATATGGGAAAATCAAGCACTTTACTGAGAAATTCATGCTGGATTGATAGTACTTAGTGCACATTAATTGCTTCTCATGAACATATTTTTTTTCCCTTTACAGTCTGTGTATATAATGAAAAGATAGATGAACTGAACTGTTTTGTTTTCTTTTTAATTTTACATTACAGTTCTCATGCAGTCCTTGTCTTAAAGCTATTAACCAAATAAAAGCACACTCTGGATCTGCAGACTTCCATCAGAGTCAACAGTCCACTTCTCTATGATGTGTAGAACCATGTTTTTAGCCTGGAAATTTCAAATGCTGCAAATATCATCTGTATTTCCTAAGAATGGCTCCAGAGTCCAGTAATCTAGTTTTGTTTTGGTAGATCACGATAAAACCATACTTTCTGTGTTGCAGCTTAAGCCAAATTTGACTGTATTCCTGTGGACTGATTTTATTGAATGTGGGGAAAAACTAGATTGTGAAAAAACCTCTTAAGCCTTTTTAAAATAAAATTTCAGATGCCTTGCTTTGAAATTATCTTGATCTGTGGAATCCAGCAATTCCTCATCTGGACATATATGAATAAAACTCAGTCCTTTACTGGTGCTACAACACCAAAATATAATGGGGTCTTCCTTCATTTCTTCAGCCTTCAAAGTAACCAGCCTGGTAGTTTCTTAGACCTGTGACTGGGCCAAAGTATTAAACAATTCATTAGACATGGAGGCCATTTAACCTAGCTACCAAGGTTTAAATGAATCATTCACCTCTTGCTGGACCTAGATGCTCAGCTTGACTCTAATTTTTTATCTACATGTGGTAAATATGATACAATCAGGGAGTTTTAATAGCCACATCATAAGCCAGGTTATTAATTTTTGCCAAAGCAAAATGAACAAAACTGTGCCAAAAATTCAGATTTGACCCTCATCATGTAGCAGAGATATCTGACTCGTATCATCTGACAAATGAGCGGCCTTATCAAGTGTCCCGACAGCTAATTGCACTCTGCACTTGCTGGACACTGAACAGTCCTGTCAGTCAACCTGACATTTAAATCAATGACGTAACACCGTTAGCCAAAACTAACAGTGATGCATCATTTATTGAACCTTAGTAACATGACAGTCTATATGTACGCTGATTCATCTAAGTTTTGTGCAGATTTGATTAAAGTTTTAGATCTGTACAATTTAAAGGTGGCTGCTGAGGAATAACTGATGTTTCTACATTATTTATGACAACAGGCTAACAAGCTCATAATGCAACAGACTTTCAGTGTCAGTCAAATCCACTTCTACTGATGCTCATGATCAATTCATGGCGAGTAAGCATTAAGTATTAATTCTGCAGTTATTTGAGATCCTGAGAATTGAGTAAGTCCCTATGCTTTGTTCTTTCACCGGCAGCCAAGGGCTGTCAATCACAATATTTAGTGAAAGCTGACGCAACTTTGATAAGCAATAAAGAATCTGCATCCTCTCTGTACACCAAGACTCAGTCATAATCTGCCCCAAACTCTATTTGTCCAGTTAATTCCAGTCCTCTGATGCCCCCTGTTTCACCCTCCTTCTGGAGCTGTGTTTTGGCTCTGTCCCAGTGTCCCTCTCTTCTGGTGTCCCTCTCTTCAATGTGGCAGAAAACTGAGCCATGACGGGTTGCACATTACCGGATATCTCAACGTCAGGTGATTGCAATGGGCATCTTTTATTCAATAATGACAGAGAAGGAAGAAGTGAGGCATTGTGGTAGTATAAGCACTGATTTGATTCCTTGGAGGGTGTCCAGTTTTGGGTTTGAGAGCAAAGGTCAGTACGGTTGTCTCTCTAGCCCTGCCTGAGTTTTCACAGAAGACTCAAATACTTCACAGAAACATGAAATTGTTGAGACCAAGCATAGGCAATGCTCAAGTGCCAAAAAACTGCACTTCCTAAAGGGGCCACTTGAGACCAGCCCTTTAAACAAAGTAAGGCCCTAATAAAGAGCAGTGTTTCACTAGAAATAAGCATATGTACAGAAATGTTTACACAGGAAGTGGAAGCTCACTTCAGCTTCACTGAATAGACCTGCTGAGTGTGTTTTTGCTATCGGTGCCTTTTGGAGCATTTAATTAAATGATCAATTCTACGATTGCTTTGGGTGATAGCCTGGACTTTGAGCTTGGGTGGTTCTTTACTTGTAGATGCTGCCACAGAACCTGAACCCGGTTACATATACCTGTAATTGCTGAGAATTACCCGCTCGTGCTTTGCAGAGACCTTTACAAAATGGTGAAAAATTTCTTGGTTTAAGTTTGAGCCACATGTATCAAATGTAGGCTAACAGGAAGTTCACTATTTAGAATTAACTGAAATCTATCTGTCCGACAAACATTCAGCAGTGTCAGTTTAAGGAATTCTTTCAGGCATTTTCATCTCAAACGACTTGTTAAAGCACTGAATAAACTTAACCAATCAAAAATTGCTACTTCCTGTTAATTTAGAAGTAGGGACCCATCATTGAATTAACAGCTTGTGTCTTGCTGTTAACTAACTGATTTTTACTTCACTAGTTTGCTCGTTCTACACCCTAGAGGATATTGTGTATAGTATTTAAATACAGCGACTTGTTTCACTCAGGATTACTTAAGCTTTCATCCAACTTTAATGTGGCCCAACCTTTATTTCTGCATTTGCTCGGGTGTCTCCTTACTGGGTGGCCAGTAAGTGAAGGCGACCATCGGTTTTCCTTTTCAAAACGGTTTTGTTGCATTGCTAGATGTTGTATATGACAGTGACTCAAGATATTGGTCATTATCCAATTCAAATAAACTTGAGTGTTAAAGCACCTAAATGTATATCTTCTTATAAGTCTCCCCTGTATAATATCAGCTAACATTTTGATAGACAAGTCCATTGTCTCTCAGATTCTGTCGTGCTCCTGATTATCATCTAAGGGCTGGGTTTCTTTGGCTGTTGTCATGGAGCCCAGCCTTTGAGCAGCATAAACAGAGGTGTGTGTGTGTGTGTGTGTGGTGTGTGCCTGTGCTTATGTGGTTATGTATACTGACTTTCTTTCTGTACCTTCACAGTGTACTGTGTCAGTGAACTGAGTGACTCATGGATGAAGATGAGGCTGAGTCGGAAGTGAGTAAGGGAGAAAAAGAATATATAAATAACTAAAAGCTCAGAAGGATGCCTCCAAAAAGGAAAAACGATGCTATAATTCAGGCTGAAGATGGTGAGAAGATGTTTTTAATGCTATTATAGGGAAAACTGACTCATTCATTCATTGCTATATTTATTTAAACATTTGAACCTAAATGGTTGTTTTCATGCACCTGTTCAGTTGGGATGGAGGTGGATGCTACGTTGGACAGTGGGAGTGAAGGTAAGCCATATGGGACAATTTTCTGTTTGTGTTTTAAAAAATAAGTGAAGTGAGTATGTTTATACTTGTAAATTGCAACAATATGATGATGTGAAGGACAAAATGATATAAATTACAGTCATCCCTGTCTTTAGTTTAATTTTTTTTTAATGTTTATAGCTTTTAAGGCATTTTCTGTCCTTTTTGTCATCTTATTGTTGATGGTTGTATTTGTTCAGTGACATTTTATTGCATTTTCAATATCAAACCTTGTCTAAAAACATATACATATATATAAATATATATATATATGTGTGTGTGTGTGTGTGTGTCTTAGATGAGGCCAGAAGGAGAAGCAAAAACAGAAGAGCCAAAGCACAGCGTAAAAAAAAAAACAGGTCAGTGATGATGAGGATGATGAAGAAGATGAAGA
>CAKLIZ010002011.1:0-26702 GCA_922035795.1 Oreochromis mossambicus | reverse complement strand
CTCTTGCGTTTTGTTCAGACTTTCAAGGTTCCAAGAAACATGAGTGTCAGAGATGAACTTTGACCAGGATGAACAGTGTTAAAAATAATTTTTAAATTGCTCCAAATTGCTGTTTGATGCCTTTGACCTGTTATCCTTTGTGCTTGATATTTTTATGTCATGCAGAAATGGGAAGATAATATCTGTTTTCTTACACCGCTCATTATTATCAAGATCTTTGCAACTGTGCAGCCGTGATTGTTAACTGATAAAATTTGGCAATGTTTCTTACACGTGAAACTGTCTCTCACAAAAAGTACAATGTAAGCAGTAAAACTGGCTTACATAAGAGTCTTTTATTTTATGATGGCAGTAAAACTCTTACTTTGTTCAGAATTACCGTCAATACCTTTATAGTGTCATGTTAGACTTTCCGTGTGTGTGTTGTGTTTGTGTGTTTGTGCATGCATGTTCGTGACTCTGTGTGAAACTGACCGATTTTGTCGAAGGCTTCTTTTAGATCTTCCAAGTCATCTCGGGAAATCTGTATGACGTGACTGTCCATAGTAGCTTCAGCTTTGTGCACCTGAAATGCCCCCCCAACCCCCCAAAAAACACACAACAAGGGCAGTTTTCAGCAACGGACACAAAGTCTGACCTGACAACTTAACGCGAGAGTTGTAACACTTTATTGCTGCAAAGCCATATATTTACTATACATGTGAAAACTTGTCAAATCTAAATCTAAATGTAAAAAAAAGTAGGTTTCATTTGAACTAACATCTCTTTTTCTCCAATCTACACCCATATCAGCATCCACATACAAACACATTTAAATACGTTAAAGATTCTTCATTAATCTCTGAGTCTAAAGCATTTTAAAGTAAAACATGCTTCTTTGCTTGAGGGACTAAAAAGGCAAAGTGAGACAAGTCAAGGACAATTACCTTCACATTACCTGTGTTTTCCCTCTCAGTCGTCTCTCGAGCAGTAAGCCTCTCTAGTCTTCCAGAGCTCTGCAAGGTTTCAAACCGGAGCAGAGAGGAAGCTGGATCGTAGACGCACTGGAGAGCTGATTATCTCTTTTAGGAGGAGTCAGTGGGTGGAGGCACACAATGGACCTTTGGCCTGCCTGGACCCTGAGACAAGCGTCTTCTGACAGTTAACATTTAACACCTCATCCTGTTATCCACTGTTGTGGAGGCTTAAATGTTTGCCCCTTTTGGGCCATTTGCAGTCAAAGCACACCTGCCTTACAATGTATCCCAGAGTAGTGACAGCTTAAAAAAAAAAAAAAAGATAAACACATGTATATATAAATAAAGGTTTTCCAAATGCACAGCCTGCAGTTTGAAAATACAAATATGGATCATTTTTACCCTGACTGCTCTGTTAGAGCTTACATTTGCTTAAAGATAGATAGATAGATAGATAGATAGATAGATAGATAGATAGATAGATAGATAGATAGACTGTTAATGTGGCATGAAGCATGAAGAAAGGACGCAGGGGCAAACAGTTAGCTTGGCTTTATGCAGGCACAGTGGCCCAGCATTTCAGCTCATCCTAGTACAGAAATAATGTAGCGCACACCTTGCAAAACTATGACCTGTTGCTTTTATACTTTGGACTTTGCATCTTCAGTTTAGTGATCAGATTAGAGTGTTATCAAGTACTTTTAATAACTTGTAAGCTCTGTTTTATTTTCTCTTTCACACATTGCTGGCTGGTAGGCCTTTTTTAGCAGCTATGCCTACGTCACTAAAAACAAACACTGAAGTTTTTGATGCTTTGACTAAAAAGGGGCCATTAGTTGTAGGATAGTATAGATTTTTTAGTTAATTACATTCAGTTCATGACTGTATTTTGTATTTGCAGCTGTTTTTTAAGGAGTCATGATCACATTTTGCATCTAAGTCAGACATGTTTAAAACATGAGGCTTGCACAGCTTGCTATGGGGCGTCGTTTGTAAACTGAAAAATGGCGAAATCAACGGCAACATTTTTCCACATTTAGCTCAAAATCTTACAAAAACATGTTTTTTCGAGTCATTTTTTTTTTTACAACATTTAGTAAAATATTTGTAACTTTTTATATTTAAAACACCATTTTAAATGTTAAATCTAAATGCTAAATGTTGAATCTAAATGTTAAATCTAAATATTATATTTAAATCTAAATGTTAAATGTTAAATCTAAATGTTAAATGTTAAATCTAAATATTATATTTAAATCTAAATGTTAAATGTTAAATCTAAATGTTAAATGTTAAATGTAAATATTTTATTTAAATCTAAATGTTAAATGTTAAATCTGAATGTTTCGGGAAACTAAATATTTAGCTAACATGCAAATTTATTGTCGGTCAACTGAAATACCAAAATAAAAGCTTTAAGAAAACCTCCCGCGCTAAAGTGTGCCGGTAGTGGTCAGGTTGTGTGTCTGTGCTCTTCTCATGGTCACTTTTCACTGCCATGAACTGCTTCACCTATTCCCTACCAGCATGTCCAGCGATTTAGCTGAAAACATTGGAAGAGCCGTTTTGTCGGCCATCCAAAGATTCAGCGGTAGTGCACCCTCAGTAGCTGCAGTCTCTACCTCACAATTGCCGCAGCACTTGGTAAGTTTATTGTATAGCATTTTGGATGGGTTGATAGCAGTGTTAGCTAAACTAGCAAAGCTAAATTACTTAGCTAGTCTTCAATTATTTTATTTGGTAGGCAGCAGACAGAGATCGAACATCATACAACTCTATATATTTATTTGGTAGGTAACAGTCGTTCTTGATGTAAATGTTTCCTTAGGAATCCAGCAATGCACCCGGACCAAGTAGACCTGCCGTCTCCACTGGGATACCATACCGCTCGGTAGGCCTTCTTACACATGTCATTTAGCTGACTGGTTTTTGTAAATGGCAAATTGATCTGAACATTGTTTGACAGAACATTACCAAGTTAATAAATGACTACAGATGTTCTGTGTGTCTGAAACGGTAAAAAAAAAAAAAGAATACATTTTTTTTTACAATTTTGACATGTCTGTCAATCTCAAGATATCAGTTGGGGTCTGTACAGAATATACTTTTTATGTGTGTTATTTTTCAGCTACACCAAATGGATGCACACTGAAATTTAACATCCTACACTTGTGAAATGGAGTATATCGAACCATTGGCATGATGTTGTCCACGATAATAGTGCAAGGTGGAGAAGCACCTGCCTTTCTCTCTCCACATGTAGTAGACTACATTGTGTCAGGAGACATTCTTCAAGTACACCTAACACCGGATGATATTGGTGGCCCTGAGTTAAGAGAGAATCTGAAAAAGGTGAATTGCAATATTATAACAAGAATATTGTAATATTTACTATATTCACAAGTCTTCTTGTGTTCTTTTATAATTGCCTAGTGTAGGATTAAAGAAATTATTTTACGGTTACTGTTCATAACCATCATCTTTATCATTACATTAATTATCATTTCATATAAGCATTTATTGCAGCTGTTGGCATTATGTTATAATTTGTATTACAGGTGTTATCATAATCACATATTAACATTTTTATTACAGGTGTAGTTACAACCACTTCAAATCGTTGAGTTAAATCTATAATCTTAAAAGCTTATATGCTGAGTATATTGTTACAGTAAAATAGTAGCTGAGCAAAGGCCTGAGTGTATTCAGCAACACATGTTGCACTAGAGTTTACTTGACAACAGGTGACAGAAGGAGGACAAGTCCATGGGGACCTCAAAGGCCTGAGATCATCACCATATTTGGAAGAGGATGCCAGAAAGGGGAACTTCTGTGTCTGCATTTATCTCTTAAGATTGATCATTGTCTGTAAAAGAGGCAAATAATGTTTTTAAGGTGCAAATTATGTGCTTGTAAACGCAAGAGGGGGCGTTATAATACCCTGATATTATAAAAGCAATCTGAAGTGTATTTTTGGGCGGAGATTTACAACTGATGTTTTGCAGTTTACACCTCCCCACGCTGCGTGTATTCATTAAATCATCGTCTAATTCCACCCGGCCGGATCAGTGTGTTATTTTGGATTTCCTCCTGTATCCCTCCTTAATTTTTGAACCTTAACACTAGCCATAGTTTTGCTATAATAAATACACTGTTGGTTATTAGAAGCAATTCCATGTGTTATATTTTCATTTTGTTTCCTTTTCAAAAAAAAAACTTACATTGGTGAAATACAGCCAAATAAACTAAAACAAAAAACTTTGAGTCCAATTAAAATGAACCATCTACAGTATTTGTTTACACTGGTAAAAAACAAACATTTAAAGTTTTTTTCTTAAATATTTAGGTTGTAAATGCAACAAATCATTATGATTTTGAGAAAGCAGTCAGCTGCTGCGACTCATGGCGATATCCAGTTGAAGTTCTTCCACTCACAGTCACCATGGCCAATAAAGATCTGTTTGTGAAAAATGCAGCTCTATACCTTGCAGTCCTGCAACGGCAAAGCTGTTTCGATCAACTAACTGATGGCTTGTCCTACTATGGAGTGAGATTCATATTTGTTCTGTATCAATTAGTCATTATTTTATAATAAACATTTAGAGTGAGCTGCTTTTTGAATTTAAAATTGGAATTTAACCATTACTTAAACTTTCCTGTCTAGATTTTATCACTCTTGAGACAGAACCCCAGTTTGCATGTTCTGCTTGACCTACCAGGGGAGGACAAAGATCTGACAGCCAGTTTCATTGCTGGGGTTCTCAGGCCAAGCTATTCTGTCCTTGGGAGCAACAGAAGAGTTGGAGAGGAGCTGATGGTGGTCAAATTTCGGGAATTTCTCCAGTGTGTCGAAAGTAAGCAGAAATTCACATAGAATGTAGTCTGGCCATGAAACAATTCAGGACACTAAAGTAAAACTTAATTTGTCTTTTTATGTCACACGCACACACAAAACAGGAATAAACATGTATGAAAGCTTACAACTGATATGCAAAGCAAAGACAGAACCTCTGTATTTTTATAAATACATTAGTCATCATTTAGTTGTTAGCTCAAGCTTTAACTATTTTCAAGTCTCCAGGTTAACGGTGGTTTTCCTTTTTTTTTAGATAAAGAGCTGAGAGACGCACTTGGAGAAAGGACTCTTACCAAGGATGAAGAGGCATTTGTGAAGGCTTTGAGGCCTAGTTACATCTTGGCTTTTGCCACTGGGAGCAGCAGCCATAGGTTTTCAACCAGCTCCTAAAATAACATTCATTCACGATAAAAGCAAAAATCTCCCGATTGCACACACATGTGCAAATGAGCTTCAGCTTTTTGTGAATGAAACAACAATGGCTGATGATGGTGCTTTTCATTACTGCTTCTTAGTAGCACTCATGAATGGAGCTTTATTCAGCACTAAACATGTTCCAAAAAAGTGAAATTAAAATGGTGGGTTTGTTAACCCTAAACCTGTTTATTAATTGTAGTTTCAGGTAACTTTGAAATCAATTCTGACTGCATTTAATGTTGAAATGTAATAATTTTCAAAGCTTCAATAGATTTATAAAAATCCTAACTCTGTATTTTCAACGACAAATCAATAAAGTCACTGGTGTAATCAGTGTTGGGTGTAATGCGTTTGCAGTGTTTTGTGTTGTTTCACTTTAAATTTGTTTAAAAAGAAAAAGCTGAAAATGTAAATAGTTAAAAGTTGAAATGTAAATAGTTGGTTTTTGTATTTTATCATTTATTTATTACATTTTATGTGGAGTGAATAAATAAAAGTATATTTACGGTGGCCCCTAGAGACAAAGCACATACAAACTCCAAAACACGTACAAACTCCAAAGCATGTGAACTTTGCTGCTCGTGCGGTTGACCGGCCAGTCAGCTGAGCAGTTTTGCATTCTTTTTCTAATTTTAATGCTCTTTTCGTTGTTGTGTTTCGGCGTCTACTCGGTATATTTGTATTCTTTTCCTTTTCCTCATTTTTGTGATTTTTCGGACTTGTTTCCGACACTTCGACATGACCCCAAGGCTCACCTACACCAGGGACTCCCTTATTCGGCTGCAGCTGCAGCCCGGCCTCCGGCTTTTCCGCTCCACTTCCACGGAGTACTTTCCCGAGGAAATACTCCGTGGACACGGAAATCGAAAAACTCACAATAACAAGGTAACCAGGAGAGGATTAAAGAAGAGTGGGGTGAGAGCCAGACTAAAGAGGGAGACACACAAACAACGAGCGCTCAAGTCCATTATCCTTGCTAATGTGCGGTCTCTCTGCGTCAACCACCTGCATGAGTACAGGACTGCCTCCGTTCTGGCTTTTATGGAAACGTGGTTAAACAACAGCGACTACGACAGCGCGCTGCACATTGATGGCTTTTCACCACCTCTTCGTCTGGACAGAGACCACAAACGCACCGGGAAGCAACATGCCGGCGGCGTGTGTCTGTATGTAAACAACAGCTGGTGCTCTACAGTCACTGTGAGGGAGAAGCTGTGCACTACAGACATCAAGCTTCTGGCTGTTTCCCTGCGCCCTACTACCTCCCCAGAGAATTCCCACAGCTTTTCATCATCTTGGTTTACATCCACCCCAGAGCTGATGCAGCTAAAGCCACAGAGTACATCACCAACACTCTGTACAAACTGGAACAATTATCATCGGACTCTCCCAAGTTCATCCTGCGTGATTTCAACCACTGTTCCCCTGACAAGTCGCTTAAAGGATACCAACAGTATGCTACATGCAGCACACGTCAGGAGAAGACTCTGGATAAATGCTATGGCTCTGTACCAGATGCATTTAAAGCCCTACCCCTCCCCCCTCTCGGCTCAGCAGACCACCAACACCATCCTGCTGGCCCCTGCTTACACCCCAGTCATCAAAAGGATTAAAAAGGTCACCAAAAACATCAAGCAGTGGACAGCGGAAGGTATCCTCACCCTACAAGGATGTGTCAAAGCCACTGACTGGGACAGCCTTCTTTCTCCCTCTGATGACATCGATGAACAAGTCAACACGGTGACATCATACATCTCCTTCTGTGTTGACAACATTATGCCCTCAAAAACAGTCTCCATCTACCCCAACAACAAACTCTGGATCACCAAGGAACTCAAAGGAATCCTTAATAAAAAAAAGAGGATTTTCTTCACTGGCTCTGCTCTGGATAAAAAAAGAGGTCAACAGGGAGGTCAAGAGGGCCATAAAAACTGCTAAACTAGAGTATAAAGTTGAAAGAAATTCACCACAGGGGACCTCCACTCAGCCTGGCAGCGCCTCAAAACCATGGCCTCTGTGAATACTGCAGTCACCACCCCCAGAACCATCCAGGTGGAGGACAGCAACCCCTCCTCCCTCACAGACGACCTCAACGCTTTCTACACCAGGTTTGAGACGGACAACATTGCCCAGCTTGAGGAGTCCAGATCCTCACTAAAACCTGGCAGCTCTGCACTCACCTTCAGGACTGAGGACGTGGTGAGAGCCCTCAGGAGGACCAGGGAGAGGAGCTCACCCGGCCCTGACAACATCAGCAGTCGAGTTCTGAGGCACTGTGCAGGGCAACTAGGAAGTGTGTTCCGGACTCTATTTCAACACTCAATTGACAGTCACACCGTCCCCCTGTGGAAACACTCCACAGTCATCCCCATCCCCAAAAGAAACAACCCAAAGTCTCTGAATGATCTTCGTCCTGGCCCTCACCTCCCTGGTGATGAAGGCCATGGAGAAGATCATAAAACAGCACATCGTAAGAGCAACTGACCCCCTGATGGACCCACTCCAGTTTGCTTACCGTGCACGCGGAGTTGTCGATGATGCAAAAATCTTCATCTTGGACTCCATCCACAAACATCTGGAGCTCCCTGACTCCTCTGCCAGACTTCTGTTTGCTGATTTCTCATCAGCGTTCAACACTCTGCAGCCTCATATCCTGGCCACTAAACTTTCCTCCCGATATCACCTGGATGAACAGCTAATCCTGTGGATATTGGACTTTTTGACCAACAGGACTCAGAAGGTTCGGGTGAACAACTCTTTTTCCGGTCTCCGTTCCACCTCCACTGGCTTCCCCCAGGGCTGTGTGCTCTCCCCCCTGCTCTTCATTCTCTACACCGATGACTGCAGATCCACACAGCCCAACCGTCACCTGGTTAAATATGCTGACGACACAGTTCTCATGTCACTGCTGTCAGGCCCCTCACAACACCACGAGCCTGCTCTTCAGGAGTTTGTAGAGTGGTGTGACAGCTCCAAACTTGAACTGAACGTGAGCAAAACCAAAGAGATGGTGGTGACCTTCTCCAGTAGGTAGGCAGAGGGATCTGGCTGCTTCAGTCACCACCACCATCCACGGGAAGCCAGTGGAGGTAGTTGAGGAGTACAAATACCTGGGAACCATCTTTGACAACCTCCTGAAATTCTCTACTAACACAGAGGAGATTCTCAGGAGGTGCCACCAACGACTATACCTCCTTAGAAAACGCAAGTCCTTTGGAGTCAGCACACCCATCATGATGACTTTCTACTATGCCTTCCTGGAAAGCATCATGACCTTCTCCATCACCTGCTGGTTCCACTCCCTCAGCCTTCAGAACAGGAACAGACTGCAGCACACTGCATCAGTGTGTTCTAAAATTATTGGCCTGCCTGTCAGAACTCTGGCACAGGTTTTCAGCCAACAGGCCCTTAGACAGGCAGCCAAAATCATCAACGACCCCTCTCACATTCTTCACCCTGCATTTCAATGGCTCCCCTCTGGGCGACGCCTCCGCTGCATTTCCTGCAGAACTGAGAGGAGGAGAGCCACCTTTGTCCCCAAAGCCACTCTGCTTTTTAACTCCAGCCAATAAGATCATTTCCCACACCCATAAACATAAACTACTCTACATTCTTTTTATACTACCGACACTTTATTCACTTTTAGTCACTTACAGTTATTTATTCACCTTTCAGTCACTTTAATTTTAAAACTGTGTAATTTTAAAACAGTATATACTGTATATTCTGTGTATTTATTATCTCACTCTTATTGCCTGTTCTTACTGACCTTATCTTCAACATTATGCTGCTCTGTTGTATGTTAATTGCCCCTTGGGGATAAATAAAGTCTTCTGATTCTGATTCTGATTCTGCAACGGCAAAACACAACGGCAGTGCTCCAGGATGCTAGGGGCAGTATTGAGGTTTTGTTACCTAGTGGCTACACAAGCCAGGAAGTACCAACGACCGGATTTGGTGTGCGGTAGTAACAGGCAAATGAACTTTTTTTTTTTTTTTAATTACTTGAATATATACGAGTGTTGGTATATAAATACACAAACAATACACATATGGTTTCAGTTGTGTAATTTAAGTGATCTAGGTTGCTCTGTTTTGGAAGTTCAGTTAACGCTAGCAATGTGTTTTGGAGTTTGTACATGCGTCTGAGTTTGTATGTGCTTTGGAGTTGGTACTTGTTTTGGAGTTTGTATGTGCTTTGTCTCTAGAGGCCATTGTTTATATTTATATATAAACATATATAAGTAAAACCACATTTTTTTACATTCGTAATTCCTTTTGTGCATAATTACATATTGTTGTTGATAATAAATTAATTAAAGCAACAAAACAACCTGAAGAGCCGGTTGGTAGCCAAAAGAACCGGCTCTTTTTCGTGAGCCGAGCCGAAAGAGCCGGAATTCCCATCACTATAACATATAAAGGAATAATTTAAGAACTCACTGTTGGAGTCAAATTGTTAAATGTTGTCATTGTGTTACTTAAATTTGTAAGTCTTAGTTCAAGCAGCATGATCAAAGAAATTCCTTTGTCTCTGACCACCTCTCCAGCCAGTTTGTTGGTGGGGGAGGCTGAAGTGTTTTATTAGGGACATCCTATCTGAAAGTTCTGTTTTCTTGTGTAGTGAGCTTCCTGCTTTTATGATCCTTTTGTGGGCAGGAGGTCACACAAACGCACCCCCAAACACACACACACACACACACACACACACACACACACACACACTCAAACACATACACACACACATACCCGTTTTTACTACCTCGTGGGCCCACCTGACTGGGAGGGTGCTGGTGGGATCCACCTTTTCTATATGGTTTAGAAAATTGATTTTAATTGCTAAATTCATGTAAATTTTTTGTGAAGAGGAAAATCACTTGATATATTAAAAACACTCACATGAAAAAAATGACCTGAATTTTGCTATTCCTGTGGGGACCCTCCTATTTAAATTAGCAATTTTACTTTTTACCACAAATTATTAACATTTCCTACCATGTTAAACAGAACAGCTATAATACTACAGCAGCTATGGTGATAGTGTACCTCAAACACACTTAAATTTCTCAATCCAAACAACATTTTTCTGTGTTTAAGCTCTTTATTTAAAACACAAGACATTTTGCATGGCAACAAAATGTCATGGCATATATCCCATCACCTAATAAACAAAAACAAAAAACTGCAAATGGGACAGTGATTGTTTATTTCTAAACAAAAAATCCCAAGTATTCCATTTATCCAAATGTTTTATAATGTAAAAAAAAGGAATTCACATTATTATTTTGTCTTGTACTGACCTTCCTACAATCCATAATGAAATGAAAAGTGCCGTTGTGCACAAATATGTAAAGTACTTAATTCAGTTTACACTGGGCCAGCCGAGGGTAAACTAAATATGAGATTCAATTCAATTCAATTCAATTCAATTTTATTTATATAGTGCCAAATCACAACAAAAGTCGCCTCAAGGCGCTTTATATTGTACAGTAGATAGCACAATAATAAATACAGAGAAAAACCCAACAATCATATGACCCCCTATGAGCAAGCACTTTGGCGACAGTGGGAAGGAAAAACTCCCTTTTAACAGGAAGAAACCTCCAGCAGAACCAGGCTCAGGGAGGGGCGGCCATCTGCTGCGACCGGTTGGGGTGAGAGAAGGAAAACAGGATGAAAGACATGCTGTGGAAGAGAGACAGAGATTAATAACAGATATGATTCAATGCAGAGAGGTCTATTAACACATACTGAGTGAGAAAGGTGACTGGAAAGGAAAAACTCAATGCATCATGGGAATCCCCGGCAGCCTACGTCTATTGGAGCATAACTAAGGGAGGATTCAGGGTCACCTGGTCCAGCCCTAACTATATGCTTTAGCAAAAAGGAAAGTTTTAAGCCTAATCTTGAAAGTAGAGATAGTGTCTGTCTCCCGAATCCAAACTGGAAGCTGGTTCCACAGAAGAAGGGCCTGAAAACTGAAGGCTCTCCCTCCCATTCTACTTTTAAATACTCTAGGGACAGCAAGTAGGCCTGCAGAGCGAGAGCGAAGTGCTCTAATAGGGTGATATGGCACTACAAGGTCCAGCTTTAAGATAAGATGGGGCCTGATTATTTAAGACCTTGTATGTGAGGAGCAGGATTTTGAATTCAATTCTGGATTTAACAGGAAGCCAATGAAGGGAAGCCAAAACAGGAGAAATATGCTCTCTCTTTCTAGTCCCTGTCAGTACTCTTGCTGCAGCATTTTGGATCAGCTGAAGGCTTTTCAGCGAGTTTTTAGGACATCCTGATAATAAAGAATTACAGTAGTCCAGCCTGGAAGTAATAAATGCATGAACTAGTTTTTCAGCGTCACTCTGAGACAGGATATTTCTAATTTTAGAGATGTTGCGCAAATGGAAGAAAGCAGTCTTACATATTTGTTTAATATGTGCGTTGAAGGACATGTCCTGGTCAAAAATGACTCCAAGGTTCCTCACAGCATTACTGGAGGCCAAGGTAATGCCATCCAGAGTAAGAATCTGCTTAGATACCATATTTCTAAGATTTTCAGGGCCGAGTACAATAACCTCAGTTTTATCTGAATTAAGAAGCAGAAAGTTAGCGGCCATCCAGGTCTTTATGTCTTTAAGGCATTCCTGCACTTTAACTAATTGGTGTATGTTACCTGGCTTCATGGATAGATAGAGCTGCGTGTCACCTGCATAGCAGTGAAAATTTATGCTATGTCTTCTAATGATGCTGCCTAAGGGAAGCATGTATAATGTAAATAGAATTGGTCCTAGCACTGAACCCTGTGGAACACCATAATTGACCTTAGTGTGTGAAGACGACTCTCCATTTACTTGAACAAATTGGAGTCTATTAGATAGATATGATACAAACCACTGCAGCACAGTACCTGTAATACCTACAGCATGTTCTAATCGCTCTAATAGGATATTATGATCAACAGTATCATACGCAGCACTGAGGTCTAGCAGGACAAGCACAGAGATGAGTCCACTGTCAGAGGCCATAAGAAGATCATTTGTAACCTTCACTAAAGCTGTTTCTGTGCTGTGATGAGCTCTGAAACCTGACTGAAACTCTTCAAATAAGCCATTCCTCTGCAGATGATCTGTTAGCTGTTCAAGGATTTTTGATATGAAAGGAAGGTCGGAGATTGGCCTATAATTACCTAAGACAGCTGGGTCTAGAGATGGCTTTTTAAGTAAGGGTTTAACTACAGCTACCTTGAAGGCCTGTGGTACATAGCCGATTATTAGAGATAGGTTGATCATATTTAAGATTGAAGGATTAATTAATGGCAGGACTTCTTTGAGCAGTTTTGTAGGAATGGGGTCTAAAAGACACATTGATGGTTTGGAGGAATTAATTATTGAAGTTAACTCAGAAAGATCAATTGGAGAAAAAGAGTAACTTAACATCAATGGTACTAAGAGTAGCTGTAGATAATATTACATCTGTGGGATGATTATTGGTAATTTTTTCTCTAATGATAAAAATTTTATTTGTGAAGAAGTTCATGAAGTCATTACTAGTTAACGTTAAAGGGATTGTTGGCTCAGTAGAGCTCTGACTTTTTGTCAGCCTGGCTACAGTGCTGAAGAGAAACCTGGGGTTGTTCTTATTTTCTTCAATCAGTGACGAATAGTAAGATGTTCTGGCTTTGCAGAGGGCTTTCTTATAAAGCAGCAAACTATTTCTCCAGGCTAAATGATGATCCTCTAAATTTGTGACACGCCATTTCCTCTCCAGCTTACGAGTTATCTGCTTTAGGCTACGTGTTTGAGAATTATACCACGGAGTCAGGTACTTCTGATTTGAGACCTTAGTTTTCACAGGAGCTACAGTATCCAGAGTCGTACGTAGTAAGGAGGTAAAATTATTAACAAGATAATCGACCTCTGTTGGAGTAGCGTTCAGATAGCTGCTCTGCTCTGTGTTGGTACAGGGCATTGAAGATGATAACAGTGGGTGGATTACATTCTTAAACTTAGTTACAGCCCTTTCAGAAAGACATCTACTTTGATAAAGTCTACTCTCCACTGCTGTGTAATCAATTATTGTAAATGTAAATGTTATCAGGAAATGATCAGACAGCAGAGGGTTTTCAGGAAACACTGTTAAATGTTCAGTTTCTATGCCATATGTTAAAACAAGATCTAGAGTGTGATTAAAGTGGTGGGTGGGTTCTTTTACATTTTGAGAGAAGCCAATTGAGTCTAATAACAGATTAAATGCGATGTTGAGGCTGTCATTTTTAGCGTCTACATGGATGTTAAAATCACCCACAATAATTATTTTATCTGAGCTGAGCACTAAATCAGATAAAAAGTCTGAGAAATCAGAGAGAAACTCTGTGTAAGGCCCAGGTGGACGATAGATAATAACAAGTAAGACTGGTTTCTGAGTTTTACAGCTGGGGTGGACGAGGCTAAGCATCAGGCTTTCAAATGAATTAAAAGTCTGTCTTGGTCTTTCGTTAATTAATAGACTGGTGTCAAAAATTGCTGCCACACCGCCCCCTCGGCCTGTGCTTCGAGATTTCTGGTAGTTAGAATGACTCGGGGGTGTTGATTCATTTAAACTAACATACTCATCCTGCTGCAACCAGGTTTCTGTAAGGCAGAGTAATTCGATTTGTTGATCAATTATTAAGTCATGTACTAAAAGAGATTTGGAGGAGAGAGACCTAATATTTAATAATCCACATTTCACTGTTTTACTCTTTGGTTCAGATGTGGACACTGTATTGTTCTTTCTTTGTGATTTTTTTATGTTTAAGTTGTTTATTGCTGGTTTTTAGTTTGTTTTTTGTCTGTTTGGGAGCTGACACAGTCTCAATGGAGATGGGTTTTTGGGGGGGTAGCAGGAGGAGAGAAGCTGCAGAGAGGCGTGTAAGACTGCAACTCTGCTTCCTGGTCCCAACTCTGGATAGTCATATTTTGGGGGGTTTAATAAATTGGTCCATATTTCTAGAAATGAGAGCTGCTCCATCCAAAGTGGGATGGATGCCGTCTCTCCTAACAAGACCAGGTTTCCTCCAGAAGGTTTGCCAATTATCTATGAAGCCCACATCATTTCTGGGACACCACTCAGACAGCCAGCAATTTAAGGAGAACATGCGGCTAAACATGTCACTCCTGGTCTGATTGGGGAGGGGACCAGAGAAAACTACAGAGTCCGACATTGTTTTGGCAAAGTTACACACCGATTCAATATTGATTTTAGTGACCTCCAATTGGCGTAACCGGGTGTCATTACTGCCGACGTGAATTATGATGTTACTGTATTTACGTTTACCCTTAGCCAGCAGTTTTAAATTTCCTTCAATGTCGCCTGCTCTGGCCCCTGGAAGACAATTGACTATGGTTGCCGGTGTCTCTAGCTTCACATGTCTGAGAACAGAATCACCAATTACCAGAGTTTGACCCCCGGCGGGTGTGTCGCCGAGTGGGGAAAAACGGTTAGACACATGAACAGGTTGGTGGTGTACCTGGGGCTTCTGTTTAGGACTATGCTTCCTCCTCACCGTCACCCAGCCGCCCTCTTTCCCCAGCTGCTTGGGGTCTGCCGGGGAACAGCTAGCGGGGCCTGCGCTATCTTCGGCTGCACCAGCTACAGGGGCCTGGCTAGCTACGGGTGAATGAAGGGTGCGAAGCCGAGTCTCCAATTCAGTAATCCTGACCTCCAGAGCTGCAAATATGCTACATTTGTTATAGGTATCATTACTGCTAAAGGAGGCCGAGGAGTAACTAAACATCTGACACAATGAGCAGGAAAGTGCAGGAGGGACAGGTGAAGTAGCCATGGTGCTAACGAGTCGGCTACGAGCTAAGCTAAGCTAGCGAAACAGTAAAGAGACAGTGAGTGAATACTTTGGCTATAAATTAGGTAGTGAGCACACAGAAAGGGTGATTCAGATGAAGCACGTTAAGATTATACTATGAAAAAGGGATGTATCAAAAGATTTAAATTAAATTGCTAAGCAGAAAAGCTACTCAGAAACACCACTGTGTTTGAGCAGGAACAGGAAGTGATACGCTACCACAAAGCGAGCGAACACCAAGTGACAGCGCCACCAAGAGTGGCCACTTCAACATGAAACGTGAAAAAACAGCACTGAAACGTGCAACTGTGTGTTTTAAACCAAAACGTAAAGTCTTTTAGCACTCTGGTGCCTCAGTGCTCCGATTCTGTTTGTGACATAGACCTTATCTGCTTTCCACGTCCTTTGTTCCAAGTTCTTTTGGTGAAGATTCAATACACGCAATACAATCCACCTTACCAGGAACTTTGCCACCTTCTATGAACCTTTTCTCGTTTTTTTCTACAGCAAGAGTCTCTGCTGCAGACCAACCTCTCTTCTGTGAAGCTCCTGAGAACAAACAAAAGTATTGATAGTAATAATTAATTTTAATTGAAGGGGCCTGTGAGGTGAAGTGATATTGCTGATGTTAGTGATTTCGAGAGCATACTGGTAAAACTAGTGTGAGGGACAGACAAGAAAATAGGAAACTGAACAAGTAAAATACAATATGTGAACAAGTGAAATAAAAAGTAGCCCCCATTTATTTTTGCCATTTCAGGGGAGATATTGTACTGCATGTACATATCTCAAAAATGACAAACTTCCATGTACGGCAGGGGTGTCAAACTCCAGTCCTCGAGGGCCAGCATCCTGCTTGTTTTTGAGATATCCCTGCCATACCTGCTGCTGATTACCTGGATCAGGTGTGCTTTGCCAATAAGAAGCTACAAGGGCAGATTAGTTGGAAAACAAGCAGGACAGCGGCCCTCGAGGCCTGGACTTCGACACCTGTGCTGTATGGTGTTATACAAATGCTGTAATAACTCAAACATACTTCCAGAGCTAAATAAAAACCTGTACAGCACCATAAAAATCTTTTAACTGTGTTCAACAAATTCATCAACTGACGATAAAATTGTTTCAGGCAACAGGGAACAATGAAATAATTAAACCGTCTCCCACAAAAGAATTTGGACAGTTAGGCCAAGTTCTTTGTTTTTGAGTCACATGAAGAGGTTTAATTTTCTTTGCTGTGGACTTTGGGTTTGACTTCAAAAGCTGAATATCAGACAGCAGATTTAAATAAAATTTAAATAAAATATCACCCTAGCTCTTGAGGTGTATATTTGTTGTAACAATACCTTTCACAGGAGTATCACCCTCTGACTCCGTCCACCATGTTGTTGTGACCAAAGGGCCTGTTTAAAAAAACAAAACATTAAATTCAAATGCATAAATCTGGTCATTTCAGAAGTGAAGTGTTTATTAAGTGTGTCATAACTTAACAAGGAGATGGAGTCAGGCCTAATACCAAGATGGCGGCCCATGCATCACACTAGGTACAGTGTCTCTTCACATTTTACAAGTTTGCTGTGTTATTCCTGTTTATTTTGGGTATGTTCATGTAGAACAGCTTCGCTTTTACATCTTACACCCAACTAGAGGTTTTGGATTTAGGATTACACAACTTTGACTGTTTTATCAGCAACCTTTGACTCATCCCGGAAATAAGAAGAACACCGATGCTTTGCAGGCCGCTTGGCCAACCGGAAGTCCTCGAAGACGGCACAGAGACTGTAAACAAAGGCAAGGGAAACGCGGAGGGCTAACAGTTAATCAAAGGCTAACACCTGGTGAATAAAATGAATGAGTTATGACTGTGGATCACTGACAACAGGACACTAATGGATTGTAATGTCATGATACTAATGGAAACACAACTCTATCGAGCTAGTTGGATGCCACACTTTCCGGCGACTTCAGCTCAGCATTCAGTACAGTTATTCCCTCCAAACTCCATCATCAAGTCTGCAGATGATACTACGGTGATTGTCTCATCAGTGACAACGACGAGTCTGACTACAGGGAAGAAGTAAAGCACCTAGCTGTGTGTTGGTGACAATAACCTGCTTCTGAATACCAGCAAAACCAAAGAGCTCATTGTGGACTTCAGGAGGGAGAAAACAGACACCCATGTCCCCATCTACATAAATGGAACAGCTCTTGAACGGGCCTCCAGCTTCAAGCTCTTGGGGACCCACATCTGAGAATCTGTCCTGGTCAACTAACACCTCCAGCCTGGTCAAGAAGGCCCATCAGCGCCTCTTTTTGTTGAGGACACTGAAGATGAATCACCTGTCTGCTGACATACTGGGTAACTTCCACCGCTGTGCGATAGAGAGCATCCTGACCAACTGTGTAACTGGTATGGGAATTGCACTGTTGCTGACTGCACGGCACTGCAGCGGGTAGAGAAAATGCATGACAGGGACTCCACCTCCTGCCACTGAGGATGTCCAAGAGAAGAGATGTCTATGCCAAGCACGCATCGTTCTCAGGGACTCCTCTCATCCTGCCAATAATAATAATAATAAATATCATAATGTTAGGCAATGATAAGAAAATGAAATATCGCGATAGAAAATGGGTAAAACGCGCATGCTCAGTGACTTTGTTTTCAAACGCACATGGCGGAAAAAGCATGGCGACGGAGAATGAGAAGGGGGAAAGCGGATCATTGAATGAATCAGATGAACCAGAATTACTTTGTAAAAATGGTGCAATTTCAGCAGTGTGGAACTGGTTTGGCTTTCGTCCGTCAGATACACGCCAAAGCACATTTTTTGGTAGAGCATGCTAGCAGGACGTCATTATTACCGAACCAATTTTATGTCGTACATGGCGCTCAAAAATGTTTTAGTACGACTTTGCTAAGCTACAAAGTCGCACCGCTTGATGGATTGTTGGAGCATTACGGCTACCGCAGTCAGGAGCCTTGTAACACGTACTGTGCTTCAACATAATATTACCGCATTTTGTGTATAACCTCTTTTTAAGTTTTGTGGTTATTATACATGGTTGTGCTGAGGATATGTCGGCCAATTTCCACTGGAAATGCCTTTTGTTAAACTGTCAGTGAGGAATTTGCATTTGCACTGTTAAATTTTTATATAACTTTTATGCACATAAAAAAAACAGCTGTTTGTTTACGTGAAAATACATTAATGGGGTTTCTTTTTTGCACTAAAGTTGTGGAGTTATAAAGTATTTTGTCTCGCGTCAATTTTATTGTCAGTTATATCGTTATCGCCAATTTTCAAATAAATATTAAATATTTTTTGGCCATATTGCCCTGCTCTAATTACATCGGTTAATGCTATCGTTTAGAACACTGACATAGTATAGTTTCTGGTATAGTCCGTACACTGTCTGCTCCCACTGCTGTAGATATACTCATAAGACACTGTAGATCTGTTTACTAGAGGTGGATTTTGATTATTGATTTATCGATTAAAATCAATTCTAGCTTGGATAATGTGATATCAATTCATTAAAATCCTGAATCGATTGTTTTATATAAATTTATTTTGCCCAAAATGTCAGAATCTCAGGTTAAACCTCACAAAATTTCAACAACCACCAAACAGCTAAAACAGTAAATGAGAGCAGGAACACAAAGCGTGAACCCCCCGACGGATCAGAATCAGTGAGATGTCGCCTTTCTCACCCGACTGTCAGGAAGCGTTGTGTGGCAAGCAGGAGTTGGACCCAAAATGCAGGCACTCAGGCACGAGGTTTAAATACAAAGAACTCAGCTTTATTTACTGGCAGGGGAAAGTCATACAAAACTAAACTGGGAAAATATTAACTACAATTTACAGCGAGGCACACAAGGAAACACACAGCTTGAGGGACGACACGACACTGACTCAGAGAAACACAGGGTTTAAATACACTGGGAAGTAATGAGGGGAATGAGACACAGAAGGAGAGCACAGCTGGAAGAAATCAGAACTGACGAGACAAGGAAGCAAAGCAGGACACATTCACATAAGACACAGACCTTCAAAGTAAAACAGGAAGTATAACACAGAGACGCAAACTTGACTAGGGGAGACAGAGCAACTAAGAAACACAGAGAACAACAACGAAGAGACAAAGAGGGCAGCTACCAAATACTTAGAAAACTAAACAGAATACAAGAAAGCCAAACTAAGACACTAGACTATACAATAAACTGGGGCAACAAAGAGAACTAAGATAAAAGTACAAAAACTCAGAGACACAAGAAACTCGAAACACTGGGTCACCGACCCAGGACCGTGACACCGACGGCACGGACACAGTCGGGGGTGAAAGGCGACAGCTCACTGATTCTGATGTTTCGGCGAGTCCGCGCTTTTTGTTTACGCCGTTTTTGTGCTAGATTCTGAAGCTGCAGGTTTTATCTCTCTCCAAACAATATCTCACAATAACAATAACAACCCTGACTGAACCAACAGCAAAAGAAGATCCAAACTACGCTTTACAAAAACATCGTCATGAATTCATTCTTAGTTTTGCTGTTTTGCTTCCACCACGATAAAATCACACTTCATGCACATCTTTCTCTCTCAGTATACTTCTAGAACAGTTTCCCGTCTAAAAATCTGTTTTCTGCATTATTCGCTTGCTTGTTACGCACTACTAAGTCTACTGTTGTTTACAGCGCTGTCGGCCGCTGTTTTTTCCCTTTTACTTACGAAAAGAAAACCTCATTTCTGCTGTTCAATACTGAAGAAATTTAAACTTGAAAATTATGCAAAATTATGCAAAATTGCAAAACGCTTAGCTGTGTCTCTAATAAAACCTTTAACTTTGCTCTGCTTCACTTCAGCAGCATCAGGTAATGTTCAGATGTTGATTAATGGTTTTCTTCAGAGAACAGATGGGTTTGGCTGTCACAGGGAAGCTTTTTTGAACTGCAGGTCCTTGAAGGGTAATACAGTTGAAGCTGGAGGATCTTTATATAAATATTCCATAATGCTCATAAGGTCCTTTAACTTCTGGTAGCTGTTAAAAGCATACAGTTGTGGTATACTAGTGGTCAGAAATACCATTATTACTTTTGTATTACTTTGATATAAATTCAGGGTTGACCCGGGACCACTGCTATGAGTCACACTATGCAGCATAAAGGTCGTTTCACATCAGATGCAACATGCGCTGTGCTCACCGATAACTACGAGTGAAGGATCTAGAATTTGTTGCGCTGGCTGCTGAGCTCTGCTTGTATATCTTTTTTAAGCGGCCGCTCTAGGTGTACTAAATGCACCTCGTTTCAAAACATGTATCTCTCTGACTTTATCTCCTCTACGAGAGTTTGTGTTGTATTATGTTCAAATGTTTCATAAAAAGGAATCGCTCATTTATAACGAGGAAAGCTTTGTAACTGTCCTAACTAGTGAAGAGTGTGTCATTTCCACAACACTGCTTCCCCTCCGAGGTCGACAGCACCTTTAAAAACGCTCTGGAGGTCCCTGTGTGAGCACGTCAACCTGTGAGAAAACCTCTACTTGGACACACACAGGTGTTTTCCTTCATGGTGTGGCGATAAGAGATGTGAAAGGGCATTTATTTTTCAAGGACCTGCAGTTCAAAAAAGTGCCACTCCGGCAGCCAAACCCATCTGTCCTCTCTCAAAATTCGTACTAGTAAGTTGAAACTTGAGTGCAGAGATTTTTTGGCTATGTCCACATACAAATGGGTTTTTTTTTTTCGGGTTTTTTTTACACTCAAAAATGATGTTTACACATACATATCCTGATTTACAAGTATCGAATATTTATGACCATAATTTGAGCCCATATACCTTACACCAGTACATATTCATATATGTAGCACATCTGTATATATTTAGCAAATCTGTATATTTGTTCAAAGAACATCTGTATATTTGCTTAAGTTATCTGTATATAATATGCTCTTATTGCACTTACTACTCTTGCACTTCTGACTAGATGCAAACTGTATTGCATTAACCTGTATTCATACATGTGTAATGGCAATAAAGTTAAATCCTAATCCTAATAATGAAAATTGGTTTTAAATTCTGTTTGTTCACAGCTTTGCTCATAAACTCTTTTTACTGTCAGAGCTCAGGCACCGCTAACACATACACCGTTACATTCACTCAATGCAGCTCTTCCTTCTGCAGAACTGCATTGATCCAAACAGGATCTGCAGCTGCATGAACATTCCATGCATGAAAAACCCAAGGGTCTGTCCACACACCAGGCATGGAGAGCAGAAGCAGCTGTTTTGTTTCAATAAAATAGCTGAGATAACAGTAGGTTGACCAGACTCCATGTTTCTACACAAATGTAATTTTACTGGGCCTCTTGCACGTGACTGTGGTCTACAGGTGTGTGTCCACCGTGTAACATTAAATAGCTATATGGATTTAAAACAAACAGGAACTCATCAGAATAATTTAGAAGATAAACTGCATAGAACCACTGCAACGGAATGTGAAGGTTAAACATGCTAACAAGGTTAAAGCGTGTTCGTATTCTGATCTTCCATCCCCCTTCACCGCCTCCACCACTGCATACTTGAGCATTTCAATAAGACTTCAGGCTTTTAAAGTTAGTACAAATGTAATATAGGTCAAATTAAGCTCCCATAAATAAACAACCAAACCAGTGTCAAGGAGCTGTCATCATCCCTCAGTAAGCCTCCAGGCCACAGAGCTAATCAACATTAGCTAACCACACACCATGTATGAAAAAGATTGCAGTTAAAAACTTTAACTCATAAAAAGCTAAAATATATCTCTGAAACGTCTCTGCATCTATTGAGAGCAGCAATATAAAAGTTTTGAGAGGACTTACCTGGTTTCCATCATGTAATCAGTCTCTGCAGAAATTAAAATGGCTTTGCTCCATCCAAAATGGCTCCTCATGCTGAGTGTCTGTGGGGGAGGGGAATAGGTAACGTGGGGACCGCAAAATTCAGGAAGTGTGTAACCTTTGCAAACAAGATTCTTTCCTCCTGCTGAGGCACACACTTTATGGGGGGATGGGCATGGTCATCGTGGGGACCAGAAAAGTCTGGAAATCTCAGCTTACTCTCATCTGCACACATTTGTTTCATGTAGGCTTGCTTTTGTTACACTGTTGATTGTTTTTGTGTATTTTTCATATTTATTGTTGATCAAAAATATATTATTAAAAAAGAAATCCAAATTAGGAAAATGGATCACTTATTTTTAAAACAGCAGTTTAAGCACAGGCATATGTAGTTCTTCAGCAATTACCGTGATTTTTAGATGCTAATCGAAATAGCGACAGATTTCAGTCTGGGTTTAAACCACATCATAGTATTGAAACGGCTCTGCTGAGAGTTGTTAATGACCTTTTAATTGCAGATTTAGGGAGCCCTGTGGTCTTGGTTTTACTGAATTTGTCTTCAGCCTTTGATGTGGTGGACCACAGCATTCTGCTAACAAGACTAGAATTTTTAGTAGGCATTAAAAGAAGCACCCCTGAATGGTTTAAATTGTATCTTTTGGATAGGTCCCTTTGTCATGGTCCTGGGTGGACCATGACAAAAGGACCCAGTGTTTTTGGTTTTTGTACTTTTACTTTTGATAGTTTTATGTATTATGACTGTGTTTTGGTTTCCCAAGGTTTAGTTGTGTTCCCTCTGTTGGTGTCATCAATGCCTGTGTATCCCCTTTAGTGTAGTAAGGTCTCTTGCTTAAGCCCGCGTCTCTGAGTCTGTGTCTTTGCGTGTATGTGTCAGGGCTCTGTGTGCAGGCGGACGGAGAGAAGGATCCAAATGCGAGACTCGGACACTGAATTGAAACTCAAAACCTCAGCTTTATTGCTGGAGAAAACAAAACAGGAACTGAACAAAGAATACTGGTGACAGAGAACAGAAACACACAGGCATAATCTGATGGTACGACGTGACAAGGCGCAAGGGCAAAAACAGGGCTAATATACACAGGGAAGTAATCAGGGAATGGAAGACAGGAGGGAGACACAGCTGGGAGAGATCAGGGCTAACGAGGCAGGGGGAGCGAAGCTGGACACACTAACATAAGACACGGACGTTCCCAATAAAACAGGAAACAAGAAGCCACACTTTACTAAGACACGGGCTAGACAGAGAGACGGACTTGACACTGAACAAAGCCTACTAATATAATAATAAACACAGTATCACAAAGTAAACAGCATACCAATACCAAAAACATAAGAACTAATCCCTTAACAAGAATAACCGAAATATAGCTTATAATAATAATCAATAAAGCACCAGAGAAGAAGACAGTCCATCATTCAAAAATAAACCAAAACATAAGAACTCATAATGCTGAGTCGAACCGACCCAGAACCGTGACAGTATGTGTTTCCTATTTTACTTTGAAGGTCCCTGTCTGATGTCAGTGCGTTCTGTTTACGTTTCCTCTGCCTCGTCAGCTGTGATGTCTCCCAGGCGTGTTCCCCTCCTTGCACATGCTACCCTTGGGCTCTAAATTTGAGAAATATAATGTTTCTTTTCATTTTTATGCTGATGATATTGAAATCTATATTTTTCTGACTGACGATACTCCATCTTCACTACACTGCTTTCTTGATCGTATGAGGGAGGTCAAAGGCTGGTTATCGAGTAACTCCCTAACTAAAAAGATAACGGAAATTATTGTCTTTGTTAGCCACATCCCTCGGGGACAATTCGCTGATATATTTGTGCCTTTTGCCACCTCCCTCTCTGATACAGTATGTAACTTAGGTGTTCTTTTGGACAGTTCCTTTAAACTTGTTAAACAAGTGTCCTCTGTAGTACAGTCTAGCTTTTACCAACTACGACAAATCTCTAAGGCTAAGCATTACATACCGCAAATGGATAACTTTTCCATCCCTTTGTTACTTCAAGATTAGACTACTGCAACTCCCTTTACCTGGGCCTCTAACCTGCCCTTCTTCATAAACTACAACTTGTTCAAAATGCAGCGGCACCCCTTTTAACTGGTACTAGAAATGGCTGACTTTAGTGGCTGCCCATTAAACATTGGATTGATTTTAAGATTTTATTGCTTACATTCAAAATCATAAATAATATTGCACCTTGCTATTTAACTGAACCTCTCAGCCTGTATACTCCTAGGAGAGCACTTCAATCATTGAGTCAAATGCTCTTGGCGCAACCTAGGTCCTGGCTGAAAACCAGAGGTGATGTACACTTTGTACTTTTATTGCATCTGTATGTAATTTCAACCTATTGTCTTACTAGTTTTTTTACACTAGGAGTGAAATATTTCTTTTAACATAGTACTCCCGGGTTAATTAGTGCTTTGTTATTTTCAGGAAGTGTATATATACTCTGCTATTGTACCCAATTAATTTTATTTCATATTTTACTATTTAGAAGCACTTTGGTGTACCTCTGGTCTTTAAATGTGCTATATAAATAAAGTATTGATTGATATAATTTTTTTTAATGAAAGACCCCACAGTCCACCTTTTGAATACAAGCTTGAGTTTCTCCCCCCTTACTTTTAAAGGTATTACCTCTTTAACTTTATCTTTATAGTATTAATAAGTTAAAGACACTAAACATATAAAGGAAAATTACTTCTAAGTAGGGCTGGCCGAAAATCCATATCGCGGTATAATTTGAAGCATGTGCAGTAACGATATATATCGAGATATATTCTTTTCTTCTGTATAATGTATTTTCCACACTATAAAGCACACTTAAAATCCTTTAATTTTCTCAAAAATCAACAGTGCGCCTTACATATGAATTCTGGTTGTGCTTACTGACCTCAAAACGATTTTATGTGGTACATGGTGCTCAAAAATCTGTCAAAAATGTTTTAGTAAGACTTGGGTAAGCTACGAAGCTGCACCGCTTGATGGATTGTCGGACCATTACGGCTGCTGTAGTCAGGAGTCTTGCAGAGTAATCTGGGTCCAAAACTCTATCCACTTCAGGCGCCAAAGTCAAACGAACGCTGCAGCGTCACTGAGAGTTAAAAACTTCAATTCTTTCATCTTTAATCAAATGATCTGTCTTGCTGCTTTACCAGGTGTAACAATTAAGTTTAACATCCAGGCATCCATGAAAACAGAATGTATTATATTTAACAGAGTTATAAGTTAGCTCGCTAGTTTCCACCTAAACATGATATAGCATGTTCTGACTGAGAGATTTCTCAAAAAATTAAAACGTACAGCTCTGCCATCACTTCCAACATAAATGAAGACAGAAAACTAAACAGCAGTGACGTTTGTAGGGTTACTGAAGTTGGACTAGCTAGTATATAATGATGTACTACGTGATCGCTAGTGACACAGCTATGTTAGCTTAACATTAGCACAGTGAAGCTGGAGGATGAACGCTAACTTTTTTCCACTTGATAAAAGTTAACGTGAGGGTTCCCGATGGTTAGAGACAAATGCAGTCGCATGGCAGGATGCTGTAAACGGACCAAACTTCAGTCAGGAGAACAACTGAGATAATCCATCAATAATACAAGGTTAGTTATTAGAATAGAGCAGCTGCAAGACAATTCAACATTAATGAATCAATGGTATGGAAAGCAGAATTCATACATAAGGCACATTGGATTATAAGGTGCATTGTCGAGTTTTGAGAAAATTGAAGGCTTTTATGAGCACCGTATAGTCCGACAAATACGGTAATAATGATGTCCCACTTGAATGTTCTACAGAAAAAAAATGTGCTTTGTTGTGTATCTGATGGACAAACACCAAACCAGTTCCACACCACTGAAGTTGCACCATTTTTACAAACCAATTCTGGTTCATCCGTTTCACTCAACGATCAGCTTTCCCCCTTCTCATTCTTTGTTGCCGCCATGCTCTTTTGGCCATGTGCGTATGAAAACAAAGGCAGTGCGCATGCCCAATTTACTCATATTCTATTGCGATATTTTAGATTCTTATCGTTGCATAACATTACACCAGTATTACCGTGAACGGTATAATATGACTCAGCCCTACTAGAAAGTACTTTTTTCATACTTTCCCTGCAAAACTTGCTAAATAGTCAGGAAAACATCCAACCCATGGCTGCATGTATTTCAAACTCAAGATTCTATAAGGGGTTATCAAAGAGTAAAAGCATGTTGAATTTCACATCGTTCTGTCTTTCCTGCGATCACCAGAATACGCACTTCGCCACCACTTTTTTCACTTTTATAAATGCATTTCACCTTTCCCCCTCTGACTCAAAAAGGATGGAAGGTGTCAGTTTTTTTCAAAAGTCCTTGCAGGCCTTACCCGTGGTCCTGAAAATCAGCAGTGGGTCATTGCACCTTCGGATGCCAAGAAAGGTGCCTCTTGGCTGGGATACAGGGCCTTTAGAAGGCCCTCTGGAAGTCTGGGGAACCAGGGGGTCAAAGGTCACCATTGTAAGGAACATTTCGGGGGGCCTATTTGCGTAGGAGTGACATATCAGAATGCAACCACTTACATCTTAAAGAGGGTGATTTGGAGATGAACTAAACCGATTTCTGACCATCTACGCCCCTCCTGTGACTCACAGCATGACCGCAAAGTTAGGAGAAAAGGCAATATAAATGTATAGGTGCGTTTGAAAGTACATTGTGGGGGGCCTAATCGCGTAGGAGTGACGT
>CAKLIZ010002010.1:0-14992 GCA_922035795.1 Oreochromis mossambicus | reverse complement strand
CTCACACCTGTTTCTCACCTGCAGGTCAGACACACACAGAGGATGGAGGGAAGGAGGGTGAAAGGAAGGAGGATGGATCTGTTGGACTCATTGTTGGTCTGTCACTTTCTGCTTTGGTTCTTATTGCTGCTGCTGGTTTTGTGATCTTTTTTGTGAAAAACTTAATACTTCAGAGACAGAATTCCTACCAGCCTCCTGTTGAACTGCAGCGAGTTTGAAATTCTGCCATTCCAAGCTTGCTATTTTCACTCGGCATGGGTCAAAACATTATCTGACAACGTACAGAAATAAATGTTACTTCATATCGTTACCATAAAACATTTCTAGAATTTGAAAAGCTGACCAACAGGTGGCTGAAACAAGCACAAAACCAGAGTATAATTACAGCATCATCCACTGCCATGGACTCTAAAAATGTTGGAGCTTTGAGTTGCTGATAATGAGGTTTCTGGTTATGAACCAAATTAAGAGCCAAAACAAGAAATTGTTTCCTGTTTGTTCCTATGCTGCGTAAAAAAATTAAATCAGATCAACAGATTTCATGGTGCTGAATGTGGCATTTCTCTTTCCTAAACTCACAGCGTTACAAGCTTTTTGACACGACTGGTGTGTTCATTGATCAAACACGTTACCTCAAACAGTCCAAACAGTCTCACAGCACTTTATGAAACAGTCACAACTTCTAATTGTGGTTCATGTCCCTGAACACTAAATTAATATTTTCCCCTTTTAAAGAGTAGAAAGTCCACATCCTGACGTTGGAGGGGCTGAAACTGCTGGGTTGGGGTTGGATGGAAATGCCAGTTCTCAAAGTCAGAGTTTTTTTTTAAAAAAAGAGTCTTTATTCTCACTAAAGAATTTGACAAAAAGATGTGCTACACTCATGGAATACATGATTATAAAGTCATGCTGGCTGAAATGAAGTGAACATTTGTGTCACTGAACACAAACACTGTTTTGTGACTGTTTCATATTTCCTAAGAGACTGGGCTGACTGTGTTTACACCATGTGTTTAGTGCTAAAGGCAGGATTCATTTTAAGCTTTAAATCTGTAAGCTGACTTTCATCTGTGAAGTGTTTTTTATACAGTGAACAAAGCTTTACATTATTAAGCTGATGATTTATTTTGTACATAATAACTGAAGTTAATGTAACACTGGCATCAAATGACTCTTTCTGACTTTAGTTAACTTTTTTTAATGATATTTATTTTATATTAGCACCAACCAGTGTTTTTTTTTTTATTTTGTGTCAGTGATGTGCTGCCAACTCTGAGTCCAAAGGGTCTGATGAAAATGCTAATTTTAAAATGTATATTTGAGTAATTTGTTTGTCACCTCTCCTCCAAACTGCACTGGACCTCATTCAAGGAACTGCCAAAACAATCCAGTTCAGTTTCATGGAGGAAGGTGCCAAGTGTAGTAGGAAGGAGGAGAAGTTTGTCTGATTTTTAAAAAACATATGTGTTGATTTCATTTACAGAGCAGGTTCTCTTAGATATTATTTTCTCTGTTAACTTATTTCCGTTGTCTTTGAAAGATACACTGATCACCTCATCTACAGTGTGTCTTTTATCACATCTTCATCACCTCATCTCCAACTGGTCATGGCAGATGGCCGCCCCTCCCTGAGCCTGGTTTTGCTGGAGGTTTCTTCCTGTTAAAAAGGAGTTTTTCCTTCCCACTGTCGCCAAGGGGTTGTTTGATTATTGGGATTTTCTCTGTATTATTGTAAGATATTTACATTACAAAATATTATAAAGCACCTTGAGGCAACGGCTGTTGTGATTTGATGATATACAAATAAAGTTGAATTGAACTGAATTGCTCCTGTTAGTGTGTTTTGTATTTAATTCATAATTAATTGTTATTTCCTGCTTCTGTGTGTAAACTGAAATGGAGCGTAGCTCAGCTTCTCACATCTGTTAGATTTTGTTTTGGATTGTTATCTTAAAGTTAGTCATGCCTGGTTGTTTTTCGTTTGTTCTTTTGTTTTATTCTTTTTCCTACTTTGGTCCAACAAACCAAATATCATACACTAATCCACTGCTGTGAAAAAAGAGAATTTAAAAGAAGAACTGTGCAACAACAGGAATATATTAAAAAAAACTAAACTAAACAAAAAAACCCTGCTTAACAGCTTTTGATCTGTGCCTTCACTGCTCGGCCATTAGTGTGTCTTCTCAGAGTAACCCAACTGAATCTGCACCAAACAGCACACAGCACACCCTCTGAGCTCACACAATGCCCAGAATATTAATTATTGACTCAGATAAATCTGATGTATGCCTATTATCACCGGTGATGTTCTCCTCATGATCACTTCTTGATCATAGCCAAACCTCCACCATCACTCCTCACTTTAAGGTCTGTTTCTGTTTTGCTCACATTTTAAAGGTGTTCACAGATGTTCGGGAGATTCCCACTGTTTATGCAAAAAAGCACTGAAAAAACAATGCAAGCATTTAGTCAGCTCTCACGAGTTGTGGTGACACAAACATATTCCCCCAGCTGTAGACGCAGTGTCCACATCTCTAATCATCCAACTACAGAATAATGTTACTGATCACACATTGGAGCAAACAAAGCAGTGACACAAGGAAAAAAGAATCTGCTGATGTGATCAAGGAAGCTGTTTATCTGAAACATACTGTAGGTCTGTGTTATTGTGCGACTGTTTGTTTTTTTCTGGCACTGAACTGACGTGACTCGTACAAGTTTGTAACTCGCCCAGCACTTTGCAACCACATGAGGTGGAAATCAACCACAGATTAAGATCCTGAGAAGGATTTAAACTGCCTGGGAATGCCTTGGTGTTCCCCCGGATAAGCTGGAGGAGGTGGCTGGGGAGAGGGAGGTCTGGGCTTAGGCTGCTGCCCCCGCGACCCAGCCCCGGATAAACTGGAAGAAGATGGATGGATGGATGGTTTTTAAGAGATCTAATGCAAAATCAACTCTGCATGCATCCATACTGGATATTATAGCAGAACCTGTTAATATTCTGGAAAGTTTCAAACATTCCACAGTCTGTGAAACTCAGAAGTGTCACTTTCAGATCTCTTTCATATTATAATGTCTTTCTCTGTGAAGCAGTTTCTGGTGTGAGTTTAACAAAGCTCATGAGCTAAATGAGATAAAATGGTTAAAGTGGAGAGCATAGCAGTGTAACTCCATCTGTTCTCAGCTCTGGTGTTCTTATATTTGTCTGAAAGTTCTCAGTCATCCAGGTCATCATAGTCTACGGAGCTTGAAAAGAAGCAAGGTGAAACGTCTTCAAGAAACTTCAAGAAGTCCAGACGTGTTATATTGCAGCAGATATCAAGGTGGATTAGCATGAAGAGAAAACATGAGTGTTTAGTTTTGTAATTTCTGTAAAAAAAATTTTGTTTAAAAAATGGAAAAGTTTATATGAGCTGCAGAAAACAACACTGTAAGAACTCATTGGGTGAAGTATCTAAGAGGAGCCTTTCGTGGTGCACCTTCAGATAGTTTGTAGATGTTTCAGCAACATCCAACATCACTTCACATCACATAAAGAGACCACTATCAAGCAGATTGATACGCTGAAAAGTATTTAACTGAGAAAAGTGTTTAGCTGAAGTCAGAGGAGAGAATTTATAAACTACTTTCAGCATGCAGATTGTCTCATATTCTGGTCTGTTCAATATCATGAAATGACTTCTAATCATGTTGTAAGTTTAAACTGTTTATTTTGTTCCTGTCCAAAGAGGGGAGGGCCACCTGCAGCTGTCAAAGGAGCATAAGTCATGTGAGTACCATGTTTACAGCTACTATGGCTAAAAATATGAGTGCAAGTCAAATCAGTATAAAGGACCACCACAGAGCACTGATTACAACAGGCCCTGTACCTCTGACTGATTTGTCTTTTTAGTGTGGGCACAAATTTTCGTTTTTATTTTAAGGGTTAGGGTTATAATTAGGTTATTGTTACGGTTAGGCATTCATTGCTGATGATTACGGTTAGGGTAAGGGGCTAGGGAAAGCATTATGTCCATTCATTGGCCTCACTAAGATGTAAAAAAGTGTGTTTGTACCGGCTGGTGGATAAGGTAAATTTTTTATCTTGATATTTTGTTACTTTAAAGAAAGATGAAACAGCTCAGCCTGGTCTCTTCCAGTAATCTTGCTGGTGCTATCAAGTGACAGTTTGTGGTTTGAAACTTGAAACTCTGCGACACGTCACTCAATCTGTTCTCTGTTGAAACCACATTCATGGCAGACATTGCGATTTTATTTTTACAAAACACTTTGCAACAAAGGAGTAAAACCTGTGTGTTTCTGTCCAGTTTATTCATGTTTACAGCAGAGTTTAGAGGAACACTGAGACATGTCTGTACAGAATGATGCTACAGAAAACTCTGATTTGTCTGTAGTCAGTAAAAACACTGCAAAGAGTTTTGTTTCAGACTGGTTTTTAGTGTTATAAAGATCACCAAAGCAACCATCACACCAAAAACTATCACACCAACTATCAGTCCAGGACGTCCTCTACTGACTCCATCCTTCTTCTCTCCAACCTCTGTGTGTCTTCCAGCTTGATCTGCGGGTAAGAAACAGGTGTGGATGTCAGCTGATCACATCACTCAGACTAGGCTAAGCATCACAGCAGATGCCTTTGTGTCAAAGTAACTGAGGATAAAACACAAAAAAGAAAAAGGAGATTTTCTTGCTCTGGCTTATTATAGCAGATAACTTTAAAATATTCAGCAGTAGAACAAAAACTGAAGAAAACCATGTTAAGAACCAAAAAGCTCTGCTGCAGGGCTGTGCCCCCCCTCCCTACACATTTCACTGCGTGTTGTATTCGTAAAACTGTGCACGTGACAAATAAAGAATTTTAAATCGTGAAGCATTAACCAGCAGAAATTAGGCTTTTTTGTCGGAGGTCATTTTTTAAACAAAACACAACAAAAAACAAACAAACAAACAAAAACAGCCACAGACAGCGCTTTAAACAACAGTAGACTGATGCGCAATAAGCAAGCGAATAATGCAGAAAACAGAGATTTGAGATGGGAAACTGATCTTGAAGTACACTGATAGAGAGAGAGTGCATGATGTGTAATTTTATCGTGGTGGAAACAAAACCCACCCACTCCATGACATGCTGATCAGTCACAGGAACACGTTCAGTGAGAGACTGAGAGTATCGAAAAGCACCACTGAACGACACAGGAAATCATTCCTGCCTGTGGCCATCTCCCTGTACAACGCATTTACTCTATTACTATTCTTAGTTAGCATGTTGTCTGTTTTGTTAATGTTGGTTTATAATGGAGCACTGTAACAAAAAAATAATTTCCCCCAGGGATCAATAAAGTATTCTGATTCTGATTCTGATGATTCTGAAAACAGCAAAAGCAAGAGGGAATTCATGAGATGTTTATGTGAAGCTTAATTTGAAACTTCTTGTCTACTGCTTCTTCAGTCAATTTTGAATGAAGATTGATGAAACCTGCAGCATCAGAATCTAGGGCACAAAAAACCCAACATGTCTGCGTACGTGTCGTCGGGTGAGAAAGCCGACATCTCATTGATTCTGATGCCTAACGTGTTGGATGCGTGCACGTTCTGTGTTTACGTCTTTGTGCGGAATCAGTTCACCTGCTCTTATTCACTGTTTTAGCTGTTTGGTGGTTTTTGAAATTGTTTTGTGAGCGTTAACCTGAGATTCTGGCGTTTGGGGCAAAATACATTTATATTTAAAAATCGATTCAGGATGTTAATGAATCGATATCGCGTTATTAAAGCTAAAATCGATTTTAATTGGAAAAATGATTATTGAAACCCACCCCTAACTCAGACCAGCTGCTTTCTAAAAGATTATAAAAATTATTTAATATGAAAGCAATGGGCAGAGTGTTACAGGCATCGCCCCAAAGACTTTAGCCTGATGGGCAGTGTAGTCCGTGCTGCAGGGAGAATGGACTGCCATACCTATTATGTGTCTGTGAGCGCGAAGTAGGGAGACAAAAAGGCAAGCTGTCACTGACCAGAAACGGGAGATGGAAGCATGTAAATATAATAATAACCACTGCAGCCAAGAAGAGTGCCTGACGAGCCCATTTGTAAGTAAGCTATTAAGACTCAACTGTACACTGTGTTCGTGTTTTCCTCCGAAACATTAAGTTCCCTTGGAGCAGCCTTTCAACGCCTCTCTCTGTCTCTCGCAAGCAAAATTGACCCAGACAACAAAGTAAAGCTAGTTTTCGGCTACGAGCCCGACACGGAACTTGACGTATTAGCCAGAGGTCCCTTTACTACGGTTCAGAGCCGCAGACCTGTTTCATATACGCGTGGAATAGTTTTCTATACGAGATCGCTGCAAAAAGTGCAGCCTTACCTAATGTCCACCCTACTGTTACTCATTTTATATTAAGATTTAAAAATCTAGTTAGTATTGCTATGTCGAGTAGCCTTCAGTAATAGTAATAAATCACACAGCAATAGTACATTCATGTAGTTGTAAAAAGCATTCTATTATATTACGTAATCCAAAGTATTCAGAACATGTTACACTCATTGAGTAATGTAACGGAATACGTTACAAAATACATTTTGGGACGTGTATTCTGTAATCTGTAGTGGAATACATTTTAAAAGTAACCTTCCCAACACTGGTAATAACAAGTACGATTCAGCAGAGAGGTCTATTAATACATTGTTGAGTGATAAATTGACTGGAAAGTAAAAACTCCGTGCATCATGGGAATCCCCCGGCAGCCTACGTCTGTTGCAGCATAACTAAGGGAGGATTCTGGGTCACCTACCTATACCCTCACTACCAGCCCTAACTGTATGCTTCAGCAAAAAGGAAGGTTTTAAGCCTAATCTTGAAAATAGAGATAGTGTCTGTCTCCTGAATCCAAACTGGAAGCTGGTTCCATAGAACAGTGTTTTTCAACCTTTTTCGAGTCGCGGCACATTTTATAGATTAAAAATATCCTGTGGCACACCACCAACCAAACTTGTTTCACAGTGACACACGGTAGCCTAATACAGTCCAGCCTAGAAGTAATAAGTGCATGAACTAGTTTTTCAGCATCACTCTGAGACAGGATATTTCTAATTTTAGAGATGTTGCGCAAATGGAAGAAAGCAGTCTTACATATTTGTTTAATATGTGCGTTGAAGGACATGTCCTGGTCAAAAATGACTCCAAGGTTCCTCACAGTGTTACTGGAGGCCAAGGTAATGCCAACCAGAGTAAGAATCTGCTTAGATACCATATTTCTAAGATTTTCAGGGCCCAAAAAAATAACGTCAGCTTTATCTGAATTAATAAGCAGAAAGTTAGCGGCCATCCAGGTCTTTATGTCTTTAAGACATTCCTGCAGTTTAACTAATTGGTTTGTGTTACCTGGCTTCATGGATAGATAGAGCTGCGTGTCATCTGCATAGCAAGATGACACCCCACACATGATCACACACACACTCAACTCTACTCACTCACCTGGAGCATCAACACTCAGGCTGACGATGTTGATAAGCTTCAAACTTCCTCTCCGATTCTGGACAACAAAACACTCGTATGTTCCACTATCAGCAGTCGTCACATTCTTCAGAATCAAAGACACGTCTCCATCCTTCATCTGTCTGTCCTGCAGATCCACCCGGTTCTTAAAAGATGGATGCTGCTCATCTGGCACAAACACTTCATCTCGGTACAAAAGCACATATTCTGATTTCATGTCAGCTCTGGTCCACTTCACAACTATGTTTTTGTTGTCTGGAGCTCGACATGTCAGAGTGACGTTTTTCTGTCCGGACGAAGCTGTGATGATTTTATGGCCTGAAAGAGGCAAAAAAAAAAAAAAAAAGAAAAAAAACAGGAGAAGAGAGGTTAAAAAAGTCACCATGCAATTATTAATTTCAACAGCACTGATCAACTGATCAGCAGGATTGTACTACAGATATAGACCACATGACTCTGCTAAATCAGAGGAAGTGCTTCCCACACTGGATGCTGAATTTTATATATATATATATGTGTGTGTGTGTGTGTGTGTGTGTGTGTATTAGTGCTGACGATGGTTAAAAAAAATAAATCAATCACATAATTTTCTGTAATTAATCATTATTAATAGTAATTAATTAATTAATTATTATTAATTAAAAATAATAATTAATTATTATTAATTGCAATTACATTTTTCAACATTTTACTAAGCTTGTAACTGACATTAATGCAATACAATGAAGTAAATGGAGAATAAACACAAAAAGAATGTATGCTTAAACTAAAGAAAATTTGAAGAGTTTTCTTCAATCTTTTAGCACAGTTTCTCTGCCGTGAAATACAATTTTTTAAACAACCTATACACTAACAGGTAAGTATACACTAATATATAAGATCTATTAATGCTGTCAAACAATTACAGTTTTTTATCAGATTCATCACAGGGTTGCTGTGGATTAATTTTGATTAACAATGATTAAATATCATTCATTTTTATTCTATATTAATCGCATTTCATTTTGCATGAGATAGATGATGATAAATACACTCAAGAAAAAAGGGAAGATATACGCACTTAACATGTTTATTGAACATCTTGAACATTCATGTTAACAAAAAACTCTGTAAACATTTATCCACTCTCTCTCTGTCACTCTTGGGGAGGCAATTCAAGTCCTTGAAAAGAGGAATGAAAGCTATGTAAAGCGTGTGTTGTCAACCATATTAATAGGTCTACAGTTTGTTGCAATCCACATTCTGCAAGAAAATTCCTTCTTGCACAATGTGCATAATACTTTATCTCGGTCGACTGCTCCATCTTGTTATTTTTTTAATACTCAAATTTCCCATCAAGAGGACCTATGTGCATTTATCATCTTCTATTTTGAGTTGATTGGTTCAGCCTCCCTGCCCGCCACTACCAGAGATTATTCCTTGCTGTGGACAGCATGTGCAAAAGTATATATATATATATATATATATATATATATATATATATGTGTGTGTGTGTGTGTGTGTGTTGATATCCATACAGTTATCCCCAGGTAACATTATAACTGTTAAAGTGGAACACTGAATGTATCACATATGCAAACGTGAATATTTTCACAGCTTACCTTCATGGCCAGAAACCAGCAGCAGATGGGAAAACAATAGAGTCCAGAGCAGTTTAATGATAAACACATTATTCATGGTCATTCTTTCTCTGCCTCAACAAAACATCAAAGCCCTTTTTGAGCATGGCTGTTAAACCAGAGATTATTCCTTGCTGTGGACAGCTCGAGTACCCACTGCCAGATTATTATAAGTGACACACGAGCATCGTATAAAAGGCCAAGTGTGAGTGGTGAGAGTAAAGGATGCGAGAAGGGGTGGGTCTGACTTCAGAAATGAGTAATGTCTCGACCCATGTGTATACGTTCAAAGCTCACTTGTTTACCTTTTAATCAGATTTTGCTTCGCATGTCTTAAAGGCAGCCCTGGGATCTAGAGCAGGCAAACATAAAATATAAAAAGTGACACTGAATGTTAAAGCAAAATTAACCCTCCTCCATCATCCGTGGTGGGACACAGGTGGTGCACTTGTTCCATTTTACAGGTCTTCAGTATACTCCAAATATAACCAAATCTAAAAATGTAAAGGAGTGCTTGAATTGTGCATATAAATTACCAGGGAAGCCCCTACTGATAAAAAAAGTCTAGTTTGACTGGACTGGGAGGAGTTAGAGTAAGATGGTGCAGTCCAGACTGTTTAATAGTTTTCTACACTCAATGGGCCTTTTTTTACTCAAACTAGTTTCTGAAGTGAAGTGGAAATATGTACGCGGCAGTCAATATGACCTATTACACAGCAGGGTAAGTTAAAAAAAAACAACAACATGTGTAAACTATGATGTAAATATGATTCATCAGAAATAAACAAGCCTTTAAAATAAAATCCAAGTTGGTAAAGTAGTGATTTTTTTTATTTTCTGTGCATGAAACAAAACATTAGCATGTTTTTAAGTATCTAAGATGATCTTTTTGTAGTCCATCTTGAGGATTTTGCAGTTTGACTACACCAGGCACACATCTACAGCATCCAGCATCACATTATTAAGCAGCTCAGTCAGAGCAGTAAGAAAACCTCTTATCTTTTCTTCACTCCATGATGTTTCTTTTTAAAGTCAGGGAAAATGGCCTGGTGACCTCGGAGGAGGAAGACTCGTGGACTATTTGAATGTGCGGACTGTCTTGATCTGTTTAATGAAATTAAATGACTTCTTATGATACTTTAAGCATGTTCAAGAAAGAAATAATTCCTAAAGGTGGAGGCTAATCAAATCAGTACCACATCTCTCTGAGTAAAACAACCTGTGATCTGAATTTCAAATGTGGATACACAGTGTACTCTCTCCTTTGTGTGGCAGCACTCTTATTTTCTTATTGCCTCAGGATTCATCATAAGCTCAGAGCAAAAAAAACTAAGCATAAATGAAGCTGTAATAGCATGAAAAAGGGAGAAAAAGAAAGTAAAGCAATAAGTTTAGTACATCAGAGGTCAGATAGACTCCTCTTATAAACAGGACAGGCATTTATTTATGTGATTCTAACATGCTCTTTAATTGTATTTAATAAACCTTCAGTGCTTTATCACAGGAGGAGTGTCTGAGTAGTTTTCTTTACTCAGAATAAATAAGTTGCCCTAATTTAGCCAACTTAAATAAACGTTACTTTGTTTTTTTTGAGGCAACGAGTTTGTATCATTTTTTTAAGTTCTGGGAACCAATGAGGTTTCACAGTGTGAGGAGATTAAACAGAAACATGCAAATATTCACCACACCCACACAGACGCACGCACACAGTAAACTTGGTGAGTCAGCTTGTCCCTGTGCTTCCTTCCTCCTGTTTCTGTACAAATGCGTGTGAAAACTGCACCTTCACCTCACTTCACTTGGCATGGCTCTTAATGACCCTGTGACTGTAAGTATGAACAAGCAGGAAGCTTTTTGCTCAATCATGGTCACAGTCATAAGTCACATTTTAAGAATCCATAGAGCATTAAACTGCATGAGGGCTGACTGTGCATATGAACAATGATCAGATACGTTTTTGTTTATTCTTCAAACTGTTTTCTTCTCTTTTTTTTGTTGTTTTGCTTAAATCTGGATCAGCTCACAGAAGAGGAGGGAGTGTAACAAAGAGTATAAGGGCCGCATATGAGGCAAAATGATAAAAATTGTGGCCCCAACACTCCCTCAGGGGAAACAACTGAACTGAAGTGAAAAAAGCAGATATGATTCAGATTGAGTTTTTACATGTCTCTTCTCACTAAAATCCTCCTGAATCAGTGCAAACAAACACACAGCAATCCCTCTCAGTTTTTTCTTCAGGCAACGGCAAGTGGAGAACACAGACACATAGTGATAAAATAATCTAATGTGTTTCTTTGACCTGACTAAAAAAGGCTTATAAGTCCGGTTTTTATTAGTTATGTGGCAACAAAATGAAAGTTAACAAAATGCAGAGTTAAGTGTTTGTGATTGGAAGATATTTGAGCTCTGCTACACTTTCCTGTTCAAACAACAGAGAGCAGAGAACTTCTTCTTTATTTGGTGAAAATGAGGTGTTTCGCTTTCACTGCAGTGCAGTGTTGGGACGTTCACATTCATAGATCTGTCCGCCGACATTTTAAGTAACAGAGAAATTCGAGAGTTTGGATTTTCAAATGTAACTGCTGACAGCAAAAGGCAATGCTCTCACAGTACAAATCCATGAATGGCTGTCTACCTTCGTGTTGTAAAAGTTAGCAAAGTGTTTTTTCCAATTTTTCATTTTCCCAATTTTGAGAAAAGGGATACATATGTGTATTGTAATACAACTTGAGCTTTATTAGTTTTTTTAAATTTGTATTTGTCTTTTGAACAGGTACTGCTGCTACCACCTTTGTTAAACTGGTCTGGTTTGGTATTCCAAAAGTAAAGAGATTTTTGAAAACATAAAGACCTGGATGGCCTCTAACTTTCTGTTTCTAAATTCAGATAAAACTGAGGTTATTGTACTCGGCTTTGAAAATCTTAGAAATATGGTATCTAACTGGATTCTTACTCTGGATGGCATCAACTTGGCCTCCAGTAACACTGTGAGGAACCTTGGAGTCATTTCTGACCAGGATATGTCCTTCAATGCACATATTAAACAAATATGTAAGACTTTTGCACAATATCTGTAAAATTAGAAATATCCTGTCTCACAGTGACGCTAAAAACTAAGACGTAAAAGACTACTGTAATTCACTATTATCAGGATGTCCTAAAAACTGCCTGAAAAGCCTTTAGTTAATCCAAAATGCTGCAGCAAGAGTACTGACAGGGACTAGAAAGAGAGAGCATCCATCCATTCATCCTCTTATCCTTTTCAGCTGTCTTAGGGCGAGAGACAGCGTACACCCTGGACAGGTTGCCAGTCTGTCGCAGGGCTAACACATAGAGACAACCACACTTACATTCACACCTATGGGCAATTTAGTGTTTCCAATTAACCTAACCTCACTAACTGCATGTCTTTGGACTGTAAGAGGAAACCACGCAAACACAGGGAGAACATCCAAACTCCACACAGAAAGACCCCGGCCTGATGGCACAGGACCTTCTTGCTGTGAGGCAACAGTGCTAACCACCGTGCTGCCTATTTCTCCTATATTGGCTTCCCTTCATAGCCTTCCTGTTAAATCCAGAATAGAATTCAAAATCCTGCTCCTCACATACAAGGTCTTAAATAATCAGTCTACATCTAATGACCTTATTGTACCATCTAATGGGGTGATATTAGAGCACTTCGCTCTCACACTGCAGGCTTACTTGTTGTTCCTAGATTATTTAAAAGTAGAATGGGAGGCAGAGCCTTCAGTTTTCAGGCCCCTCTTCTGTGGAACCAGCTTCCAGTTTGGATTCAGGAGAATCCAAACCTTGGAAACAACAGTGAACAAAGAGTCCATGTCATGACCAAAAACATTCAATGAGGGAAGGCCCCTAAACAGAATTTGCTAATGACCCTATATGGCCAGTTTAATTTCACTGAAACAAAACGCAACAGGAATTTAGGCATGAAACAAGAGGAATAACTTAATTGTCCCGACCCTCGACAAGACCCGGTCTCCGGTCTGGATACCGGAACAAAGCACTAATTTCCTGAGAACCGAGGAAACAAGTACCTTTCACTTTAACTTATTTTGTGATGTCCTGCCTACTTGGAGCTAAAAAAAAGCCACCCAAACTCATGAGACATCATTGGAAAGGCCAGGATGGGCTCTTTTGAGTACAACAGAACTTATTATGGTAGCTCAAATAAGTCAAAAGATGCAGACCAAAAATAGATGTCCATTAAAGAGGACATAAATTAATAGGCTGGTTCTCAGGAGGTTATGACAAGGGACGGCAACAGGGAGCCCCTCTCTACCCTGACCCTATCCTTAAAGGAGGCACCCAGCCTCCCCTCCTAACACAGCACTCACCTACCTTGCTGTCTTAACTGTCGGCAACACTAAAACAGCTAACAGCACTTTAAAGCTCAGGATGATTCACACCGCTGTAAAGCCACAAGCTTATTTTCTCTGTCAAGAACTTTTTCTTTCACTGCTATGATGTTGATGGTTGCCTGATATTCTCGGCTGGATCAGCATTGCAAGGTAACCTGTATGTCTGTGTGAGTGTGTGGTAAGAGCCCTCTGTAATTTTCAGAATATTCTCAATAAAATGTTATAATAATGTAACACTCATGTATCCTGTGTTAACACATGCTCAGTCGTCCAGGTAAGGTTCAGGTGAACTGCAGCTTTAAGTGTCCTAAATGATGCGATGATGTGTGAGTGTAACCCCTGTGAGAAGGTGGCTCACAGGTAAGCTGCAGAGCTGTGTTCACATAGATGGAACATCTGGAACATGCCAAACACCAGCTGTAGATCCAGAGTCACAGTGACCTCTGCCTGTACACATTTTTTGTTAAAGGTAAAAGATGAAAATATTATTTAAAATACAAAATGACTCTCAGGACCCTGAAATATCAATTTATCTTTTTCTTCCTGTCCTGTTTGGATCTTTAGCCATCAGAGTTGTTGTCTGAAGGCCAAAAAAGATGCCTAGTGGATTTATTTTACCAAGTGGATCATCATGGCCTTGCCATATTGGTCCATTTTATTGACCTTTATTATAATTATGTATTTATTTGATTTGATTTTCAGTTGTTAAAGATGGGACAGACATGATTGGGGGATAGGACAAGGAGAAAGAATGAATGAAAGAAAGAGAGGGAGAGAAAGACAAAATAGAGGAGAGAAGAGACTGAAATCTAAATTTGTATGATGACATCACATCCCACAGCTGCTTGTGATGCTAGCACTGACCTGTAAGGCCATTACAAGCATATAAAAAACATAACTCACACGTCAAAAACACAGAAAATATGATCAAACGGCATTTCTGTCAACCTGAAAAATAATCAGAGAATTTACGTGTTGATCTACAAATAAAAGCAATAAATCCATTTTGTCTGCTTACTTGAATTTGAACCCGGTTAGCTTCACTTTTTTCAGAAATGGTTTGAATTATTATATAAAAAGTGTATCTGAGCAGAGACCTGAACATAAACTGAGTCTTTAGCATGGGCGCGACTTAAGTGGTCAAGAATTCACTGAACACCATTTTTAAACTCAGTTTTTTCAGGTTTTGCTGACAGAGCTCCGCTCAACACTGCACATGCATGAAACATCCGATAAAAGTGTCCCTGTGATGTTTCATTGTTTATAATTTAATACCTAACAGAAAGGTATGAATGAAAGGGTGTATTTGTTAGAGTTGTTCAGTTCTGAAAGCACATGGATCAAGTCCACATTCAGCGGGCTGAAGTATGATGTAACATAATCAGAGGATGATCCCTGCAGCTCCAGGCGCAGCTCGCACAGAGCAGACAGGTACTCTTCATTGTCCTTGTTCAGAGCTTCCTCATAAAACTCAGCAGCTTTCTTCCTGTTGCCCT
>CAKLIZ010002009.1:0-26716 GCA_922035795.1 Oreochromis mossambicus | reverse complement strand
GAAAACCGTCAAATGTGAATTTGAGCTCATTGGAAAGTTGATTGAGAACATCGTCTGGGCAGGCCTGCAAAAAGACAGCAGTGTTAGATTTAGGTTCAGTGTTGGAAGACTCTTAAAAGCAAAATGGAAATCAAATTCTGCTGTTCACCAAATTCAGTTTGATCTGTTGGTTATGTTAGTTTTTCTCTGATGTTGTTTTACCTCAATAAAGAAGTTTACAGTTGAACAGTTTGGTGTTCTTAAATCAACAATGACTGATCGAGACTCCTCTCGTTGTTTCCCACTAATATAAGCTCTGTTGTTTGGAGGTTTGCGAGTGGCATCCAGTGTAAATGTATAATTAATTCTTGCTTGAGCTGGAATAAATCAGTTTAAAATGTTACAAATGTACGTACACTAAAAAATGAAAACGGATGGGCAGTGCCATTTTGATTTTGAAAAAGGGAGGAGAATAAAGAACCTTGATCAACTGTAGACACTCTGTTCACGGTAAAGCAGACTGTAGCTGTGTTCTCCAATGGTTTTGAGCAGTCTACATTCTGAGTAGGGATTTGGTATGGGCTGAATGACACCTCAGCTTCAATCATTACTATGGGTCTTGATCTGGAAAAAAGGAAAAATACATGTGAACAACATTTGGCTTTTCAATTAGTACAGCAGCTTTCTGGGTAATGTAGTCATTTCCATTTCTGCTTGGAAATCATTTTTAGAACAACAAGGCTACTGTTATAAATTACTCATTTCATTTTGAGACTTGAGTCAAACCCACAGAAGCTGTTTTTCCAGGTGCTTAACCAACCACATTTATTCCACCTTTAATCACCAGAGCACTTCTCATTATTCAACCCAATATCATAGGAAAATGTGTAATAGACACCAGACCACCATTTTTATTTCACGCTTCTCCAAAACATGCAGTTGCATATCTGCATGCAGAAGTTGTATTACCAGCAAGGGGAGATAACATATTGTGGCGTGTTGGGGGAGCAGCTAGTTCTCTCCCATCATGCCTAGTGACATATGCTGTTATTTAGATGTTCTTTTTTTATTGTTTACGGTTACTTGTAACTGTTCTCTTAACTGTTGTGTTTATACTGCGGTACAAAGTCACTGACAGTTATTGTTTTATGGAAATAATGCAGTACCATAAATGAGTTTGGTTATGCTGTTATTGACCCTCGAAGCACAGTGTTGCCCAAGCAAGTGTTTAATAGAGACCTTCTACGACCAGCTTAGGGTCAAACAGCAAACTCATTCTGTGTGTGGTGTTTTCTTGTTAAGATTCCTCTGCTTGTCACGACATGTAAAGACAAGGTGTTGGTAGTGAACACAAAATGTAAAAAGAACTTTTCAAGGTCCAAGGACCTAGCTTAAGCTAGGTGGCTAATATGTATATGCATATAAATGTGTTAATAATGTCTGCTAAAATGCTTTCCCGTGATGACGTTCATGTTGGATTGAAATAAAATAGCTCCCTCTGCTGTTACTGCAGCTTAGTGCAACTTCTACATGCATGTCATGTTTTGCCGTGTTCTTGGGTTCCATCATGTCGCAAGGAAAAACAATTTTTATCTAATGATCAGAAAGGCTTTTGACATGATAAACTTTAAGTCATATAATGTGACATCTGGAAAAAAGAGTAGATGCCTGTTTTATCCTGCATATGTATTCCATTAAAGATCAAAAATCACTTACCATGAATAATTTCATAATTTATGACAGTTTATGACTCATTATTATATTATATAAAACCAATGCACAGGTCTTCAAACAGACATAAACGTTTGACAGTTGGTGCATTCATTTGACATTGACAAATTTGGTAGAAATACCACAGACAATAAAAACACATGACTGAACTATCTTGGACTTACCTCAGTAAGACAACCGTGCCCTTTGAACCCACCGCTAAGTCAGGAAGTTGATCACCGCTCTGATCAAAAGATGACTGACTGATTGTCACTCCAAAGAACTTCAGTCCTGACTGGACCTCAGAGCCAGTAATTCTCTGTGTACATGAAATATTTTAATTAATCAAACTTCATTGTATAGATATGGGCCTTAAGTGATAACTGTGCTAAAATGTCCTCGTGAGTTCTTTAATTTTAATCTGTGTGAATGAACATTTTTTAATCAATAAAGGTGCAGGTTGTATAGATACACTTTTACATCACAGATAAATTTAATAATCTTTGTGAGTACTTTGATGTTGTGCACCTGTGAGTAAGTAGGACTGATTCTTTCGCCCCCATCACTGTGGAATATGTAGATGCTGCCTTCACCATTATTCTCCAAAGGTGCTCCAACTGCCAAATCCCTGAATCCATCTGAGTTTAGATCAGGCAGTACAGCAAGAGAAGAGCCGAACCTTCCTTTGACAGCTGCATGTCCTCTTAGTACTAACGGATCATCAAAATTACACTCCACAAACTAAAAGCAGGAAAGTGAATATTTTATGGTTATTAAGAAAGTCAATAAATAAACTGATTCATTTAATTGAAGTGGATAAAACTTTGATTTACCAAACCAGTTAATCTGCAAACATAAACTCTTCCCTCTCTATCAGGCTCCATGTACATTGGGGCTGATATGAAGATTAGATCAGTGATGGTATCATTATTTATGTCCATGGTGCACACCTCTGCCCCGAAATATTCACCAGTCTGATACTGTGTAAGCAACAAATTAGTAATGAAAGGATTCATGTTTGGGGAAAAAAAACAACAGCTTTTATTTAAGAAAATAATTTATATATAGCTTACAACCCCATTCAGATCTGTCTTGCTGTAAATACATACCTGTGCTGAAAAGGGCTCAATCTTTTGGCTTTCAAAGCTTTGTCTGTTAACAGCAACCACAACTCCTCTGTGTTTATATCTTGGAGCACCAACAATTGTCAGTGAGCCACTTTGGGTTTTAGCAATTGCCATTGAGTAACCTAGAGGTTAGGTAGTCAAAAGGAGAAGATTCCTTATTCCTCCTTTTTAAAATGTGTCCATTTTGCAAACACATTAGTGTGTTTGGGTGAAGAATTACAGCAGAGCTGTGTATATACAGGGAGTGCAGAATTATTAGGCAAATGAGTATTTTGTCCACATCATCCTCTTCATGCATGTTGTCTCACTCCAAGCTGTATAGGCTCGAAAGCCTACTACCAATTAAGCATATTAGGTGATGTGCATCTCTGTAATGAGAAGGGGTGTGGTCTAATGACATCAACACTCTATATCAATTAATTATTAGGCAACTTCCTTTCCTTTGGCAAAATGGATCAAAAGGACTTGACAGGCTCAGAAAAGTCAAAAATAGTGAGATATCTTGCAGAGGGATGCAGCAGTCTTAAAACTGCAAAGCTTCTGAAGCGTGATCATCGAACAATCAAGCGTTTCATTCAAAATAGTCAACAGGGTCGCAAGAAGCGTGTGGAAAAACCAAGGCGCAAAATAACTGCCCATGAACTGAGAAAAGTCAAGCGTGCAGCTGCCAAGATGCCACTTGCCACCAGTTTGGCCATATTTCAGAGCTGCAACATCACTGGAGTGCCCAAAAGCACAAGGTGTGCAATACTCAGAGACATGGCCAAGGTAAGAAAGGCTGAAAGACGACCACCACTGAACAAGACACACAAGCTGAAACGTCAAGACTGGGCCAAGAAATATCTCAAGACTGATTTTTCTAAGGTTTTATGGACTGATGAAATGAGAGTGAGTCTTGATGGGCCAGATGGATGGGCCCGTGGCTGGATTGGTAAAGGGCAGAGAGCTCCAGTCCCACTCAGACGCCAGCAAGGTGGAGGTGGAGTACTGGTTTGGGCTGGTATCATCAAAGATGAGCTTGTGGGGCCTTTTCGGGTAGAGGATGGAGTCAAGCTCAACTCCCAGTCCTACTGCAAGTTTCTGGAAGACACCTTCTTCAAGCAGTGGTACAGGAAGAAGTCTGCATCCTTCAAGAAAAACATGATTTTCATGCAGGACAATGCTCCATCACACGCGTCCAAGTACTCCACAGCGTGGCTGGCAAGAAAGGGTATAAAAGAAGAAAAACTAATGACATGGCCTCCTTGTTCACCTGATCTGAACCCCATTGAGAACCTGTGGTCCATCATCAAATGTGAGATTTACAAGGAGGGAAAACAGTACACCTCTCTGAACAGTGTCTGGGAGGCTGTGGTTGCTGCTGCACGCAATGTTGATGGTGAACAGATCAAAACACTGACAGAATCCATGGATGGCAGGCTTTTGAGTGTCCTTGCAAAGAAAGGTGGCTATATTGGTCGCTGATTTGTTTTTGTTTTGTTTTTGGATGTCAGAAATGTATATTTGTGAATGTGGAGATGTTATATTGGTTTCACTGGTAAAAATAAATAATTGAAATGGGTATATATTTGTTTTTTGTTAAGTTGCCTAATAATTATGCACAGTGATAGTCACCTGCACACACAGATATCCCCCTAAAATAGCTAAAACTAAAAACGAACTAAAAACTACTTCCAAAAACATTCAGCTTTGATATTAATGTGTTTTTTGGGTTCATTGAGAACATGGTTGTTGTTCAATAATAAAATTATTCCTCAAAAATACAACTTGCCTAATAATTCTGCACTCCCTGTACATGAGATTGTTAAAGCTGTAATATTCTTACCAAGATAGCTGTCAGGCTCCAAAGACACATCCTCATATGTTTTCACCTTCTGGCCTCCTGTTGTGTATTGCACGTAGCCTCCCTTCCACTGGTTTGCACCAACAATAGACATCTGAATTCCCTATAGAGCAGACGGAAAATACATTTTATATACAATTTATTTTTCATTTAAAACCTGGAGTATGTTTAACTGGATAACTGTTTGCTTTTAGGTTATTATAAATGTGTGAATCTCTCTTTCTATGACTAGACTGTCTGGTGAGTTTCAGGTGGTTTTAATTACCTCAGGCACATAAACTGCACTGAATCCCTCTTGAGACATTTCCATTTTCAGTGACTCTCCACTGCTTTGAGACCCTGTAACAGAAAAAAAAATAAGAAGGTGAAAGACACACTTCAACAAATTCCACTTTAAAAGATTTTTTTTTAATTATGCTAAGTTAAGTAGTAGCTTCAAATGATTTTTTTCTCTTGATTATAAAAGAGAGATTGAAATGAGATTGAATGGTCAAAACTATATGAAAAGTAATACGCATGTCATTTTAATTGTAAAAAAGCTATAACAACAAATTTATGTTTGTACCTTCAATGGAGAAGATTTTGTCCTGCAGACTCTGTCTTATCAATTCAAGTGCGTTGAAGTTCTGCACTTGAAACACGTATTTGACTGAGGGATACGATGCAATGGTGTCCAGTTCTTGTTTTGCTGCATTGTAAGTAAATGCACTCCCCACCTAGTATTATTAAATATATGTTTTGAGTTGTTATACTATACAGCATGATTTGCTCAGTACAGATTATGGTCCATAAGTTTATGGACTTTCACCCAGTTTATCGACAGGTATTGTGCACTCACTGAATAGAACCCAAATTCATGATAACAGTTATGTAATTCTGCAAAATAGTTTTCACATAAACTTTATTATGAACAGTTTATGTTCCCATCAAAAATTCTGCCTTTTCATTAATTTAAGAAATTTTATTTTAAGTTTATATGGTCAGTGAAATGGGCTTTGATTTCACTACGTTAGTCTTAGCCTTCAGGTGTTTTTTGCATCCCATTGTCACAGATATAAATAACCAAACAGTTATCAGTGCAGGCCTTCTTTCCAAACATTTATGAAAGAATGGGTTGTTCTACAGAGCTCACTGAATTTGAGTGTGGTACTGTAATATGATACCACTGTTACAACAAGTCAATTTGTGAAATTTCTTCCCTCCTGTGTACTCCATCATCAACTGTTGTAGTTGTGTATATAGTGTTATATCTTGTGAGTTTTGTCTGATAGTCGACTGAAACACATTGTCAGTAACAATAATAATAATAATGTAAGTACTTACCCCAATAGCAAATCGAATAATGTTTTTACTCTCTGCTAGCTGTGCTGCACCTCCCAGATCATAACGATCATGGGATTGTCCATCAGTAATTACTATCAAGACCTTCTTCACATTTGGTCTGGAACCTGTCTGTGGGATGAAAACATTGTTCCTGTCAAGTGAAAAAAATAATATATTTTTAACACAAAACAACTTTTCAAAGTGCATCTTATGGTCATAATTAAATTGCATGTGTTTTTATTATCTCAATATGCATAACTTTTGTATTATCTTTTGATATTGCAGATATTTTTGCGCTTTGCATATCCAGCTAAACAAGTATTTGAATTTAGCCTTGGTTATGCTCATCTCATCAAATCTGTGGGAAATAATTCTTCAAAACCCAAATCTGTCTTTTTACAGGCTTTCATCAATCAAACACGGAACTTAGTGTGGTGAGATTCACAGAACAAAAAAATCATCTGGACAGGAAGGTCAGACAATAAGTTCACTGTAGTGCTTCAATAATATTACTGCCTCCCTCACACAACATGTCTGATGGCCTTAGCTGTGTAAGTCAGTTGCCTCAGCTGACTGATTCCATCGATTTCAATCGTCATTGATCCAGATGAGGAAAATTTCTTAAAATAAAAATGAACTTGAGGGTACGTGGAGAACTGGGAAACAGAAAACTGTGGAAAAAAAAACAAACAAACAAAAAGGATATTGAAATTCTCATGCTTTATGGAGATAAATAAAAATAAAGATAAAACTATTTTGTGTGCCATGATTTGAATGACAGAGGGACTGCAGAGCCTTACCTGTGCATCATTTGAGAGGAATGACTGAATCAGCATTTTCACAAATGTCTTCATTGTCAGAAAGTCTCCATAAGATACACTCCCTGAACCATCCAACAGAAAAGCAATGTCTACTTGCAGCGGCGGGCATGCTATCAAAGAGATTTATTTCAAAATGAATTTATTATCAAAGGGTTAATGTTAACAGTACCACACAGTACCACACGCTGAAACAAACTTCTCGTTAATGCCCCTTTGAGTTCATTTAGTGACTAAATACTAAATGTAATCTGATTTAACAGACAAAACATTAAGAATAAAAGATTAAATTAGTTTGATCTAAAACTAATTTTAGAGGTTTTATTAAAGTTCATGTAAAAAAAAAAATCTACCTCTTGCCATAATCAGCACACTAAAAGAGAGACTGTGTCCTAATTAGGATAGGGGTTTGTGTCAGTGTGTTACACTGTTGACGTGTCTTTATATAAGAGTTTATTTCAGGTCCTGTTATGGAATAAAACATAAGTGGCATAATGAGACAGAAACAACTTACATTCCACTGGTAGTAAATTGACAACTTAAAATCATTTTTTTTAGGTAATAACTTCTGTTTGGTTATTTTGTGGTATGGCAGTTTTGCATATATCTATCCATCCAAGCTTAGGGCTGGAGGTTTGGTCTCATCTGTTATCTTTAGACCACCAAATCATACAAGTCATACATAAAACCTGGCATCAATCCCATTTGCTTTTTATTTACTCCACTTCTGTTTTTGACTAAACAAATCAAATCAAATCACTTTTATTGTCACATCACATGTGCAGGTACACTGGTACAGTACATGCGAGTGAAATTCTTGTGTGCGAGCTTCACAAGCAACAGAGTTGTGCAAAAATACAATAACATAAAACAAGCAAAATATAAGAATGGCTAAATCTGAGAGTAATAAATATATGTACAATATATAAGAGTGTATACATTACTGGATGTGTATACTAAATATGTTTTTCTACGTGTGTGCGTGTGTGTGTGTGTGTGTGTGTGTGTGTGTGTGTGTGTGTGTGTGTATACACATATTTTACAAATTAAATAGAGTAAACAATAAAATAAAATATATAAAATATACAGAGGTGCTTATACATGTTTTTGCTGACATTGTATAAGCAGAAGTCTCAACATAGTTTCAGTTGATCTGAGATTTAGAGATTGTACAAGCACAAAAATAAGTCATAAGAACACTAAGTTCAAGTATAAAATCCAAGAGCTTTTTTTTTTATTATCAATGAGGCACCAGGACTCTAAGCATTATGGGTATCTTATCACAAATTCTATTAACTGTTACCTTGAAGAGAAGAAGGTATGGGTGGAACAAGCCTATTAGAATGGTCGATCTGAAAGCACACACCATTGTACATGGTGATACTTTTGCAGTCCTTTGGGATGGTTGGACCACACACCTGAGAGGAGACAAAGTCAATTTTCCATTAATACAGTAGGCTGTCCCTGTCCTTCATACAATGATTAATTTGATATAAGATCAAACATACCTGAAATTAATCTGAAATTAGCTTTTTTTTTTGACAACTTTAGCATATTTAAAGAAGCCACACTAAATTCTACCATGAAACATTTCCAAGCTAGAAGTCCTTAAAGTATTGGGGTTGGGTCGAAATTTAAGCAATTTATAATTCTTACATCTTTTTAAATAACTTTTTTTTTTCAACATTTTTCAGTCTTCCAAACTTCTTAAGTATGTGATAAATCCACATTAACATTTCAGGGCCAAAATAATACATGTATTTTTTAACAGAGCTTAAATATGTTAAAAATGTGGACTAAAATAAGCAGGCCCAGTCCTATATCTGTATATATCTGTCCTATGTCTTAAGTGTTTATACGTGTTGTTCAGTAAAGGTAAAATTTTGGATGGCTTCATTAAATATGCCAAACTTATTGTACCCAAAACATCAGCTGATTTTATGGGGTGTTGGTGGAAGGCACACTAGGTTGTCATGGAATGGCCTTCATGCATTTTCTAACTATAACAAGAGTTTTTGACAATGTACTGGTAATGTCTGCAGTTCAACAACTCACCACAGTGTTTTGTGTTGTGGGGTCACTTTTCATTGTCAGACCAAGCGACATGTTGACTGCAAAATCTGGTGCTGTATTGAAAGCAACCAAAATATTTTTAAATACTCATAAAAGGCAATTGAAAGGAAGAAAACAAGACTTACACTTCCCCATTTGATATGACAGGTGTTAGACACTGGAACTTCTCTCAACTGCAAACTAGGATCTAAACCAGTCAGCTTTGATATCATATAATTGAGTTTCACTAAAAGAATCATCTTAACATTAACATTATTAATGCCATTTACTTTTTCCTTACTTATTTTAGTAAGATATTATTAGTTTTGAAGGCTCAGTGTCACAAACTGATTTGATTTAAACATGTTTCTGTGCAGCTCATGATAATTTCTTTGATGGCAAAATACTTGCTGTTAGAGTTCCATCACATCTTGTCAATACATTCAATGAATGATTACTTACCTTCAAACTGGATATTTTGGCAGTTTTGGGAAGAGGTGGTGCAGCTATAAATTTCCCCCCTTCGATTTTGTGAATACTGTTCCACTGGGGCACTGACAAGCACACTAAAGAAATAAATCCAGTCAATGATGTAAGTCCTGACAGAGAATTGTAGGTAAATAACAATAATCTCTATGAATAGTTCCAGTCTGATTTTTACCCTTCCCATAGCATAGAAACAGCCCTTATAAAAATAACCAACGATCTGCTTATGGCAGCTGACTCCTGTTTACTTTCCATTCCTATTCTCCTCAATCTGAGTGCAGCTTTTGACACTATTTCTCACTCTATTCTCCTTAGCAGGTTAGTTTCCATTGGTCTTTCCCATATTCCACTAGTTTGGTTTAAATCATACTCGTCTGATCACACTCGGTTTATTCAACTTAAATCCTTTACTTCTCAGCCCTTTCCTCTGATTGCTGGTGTGCCCCAGGGATCTGTCCTCGGGCCCCATCTCTTTCGTTATTTACCTACTTCCGCTTAGACACATCTTTCATAAATATAATATACAGTTTTACTGTTATGCTGATGACACCCAGCTTTATTTGTCTTCTAAACCTGATTTCACTCTTCCTCCATCCTCCCTCACCTTCTGCTTAGCTGAACTTAATTCATGATTTTCTTCCAATTTTCTTAAACTCAACAGTTACAAATCACAGCTTCTTCTTGTAGGCTTTAAATCAACACTATCCAGAACTAATAGTTTCTCTATTACTATCAATAACCTGCCGGTCTCCATTTCTTCTTCTGTGAAAAGTTTGTGTGTCATCCTTGACAGTACTTTATCCTTTAACTCACACATCAATAATGTCCCTCGCTCTGCATATTTCCAATTACGTAACATTAATCATCTCTGTCCCTTTCTGACCCCACATGCCACTGCCATTCTTGTCCATAGCCTTGTTACTTCTCGGATCGATTACTGTAATTCACTTCTTTTCGGTCTTACTCAAAAATCCATCAATAAGCTTGAACGTGTCCAGAACTCTGCTGCCTATATTATCACTAGGATTCCCTCTATTCACCGCATCACCCCTGTCCTGAAGCAGCTTCATTGGCTTCCGATCAAACATCGCATCAATTTTAAAATACTTCTGTATACATTCAAGGCTATTCATCTTCTCTCCCCTCCATATCTCTCTGATTTGGTTCAGATCACCATCCCATCTCAGTGCCTCAGATCCTTTCTTCTCTTTCTCTCTCCGTTCCTTCCCACTGTCTTGTCACTATGGAGGGGCAGGGCCTTCAGTTGCTCTGCTCCTCGAATTTGGAATTCCCTACCTCCTGATATGACAAATATCGACCTAATTTTCTCTTTTTAAGTCTAGACTGAATACTCACCTGTTCAAAATAGCTTATTGCACATAACCCTTCCACTGTGCTAAATTTTAATCTGTTCCTTCTATTATGTTTCTCATTATTGTGTATATTCCTGCTTTTATGCCTACTTTTACTACTTACTACTGCTCTGGACAGTGTCTTGAGTGCTCTGAAAGGCACTTTTTAAATAAAATGTATTATTATTATTATCATCATCATCATCATCATCATCATTAAACACTGTATTTTTTCTGTTAAGAAGTATTGTTTAATTATTACTATAAGGCATAACAGAGACACCAGTTCAAAAAATGCAAAATCTATAAAATAATCGTAACCATGCAGGTGCAGACCCACATCCAACATAACAATGCATGTCCTGACTTACTCTGATTGTCTTTGAACCACCTGGTAGCCAAAACCAGCAGAAGAGATACTCAGGGTCTTCCAAGCCACAGGATCAATATTGAAACAAAGTGCAGCATTTAACACTGAGAATTTATTTTTTTTTAAAGAAGAAGAAAAGAAAAAAAGAGAGAATGACATCAATAATCTTACTTAAGGTCATCGAATAATGTAATTATAGCCTATCTCATTATAATCACATTTAGGAAATTATATGTAGTCTATGTTTTATTTTCATACTATGTCTTGACTACCACTATAGCAGAGATGTCAAAGTCATTTCACGCTTGGACCACATACAGCTCACAGACAGGGAAAACGATGTGTTGGTTGACTGGGCTGAACAACTGAAATTCGTCTTTTTGTTAGTATATAGCTGTTTAACTACACACTCCCTGAGATAGCTAAATATACGAAAAAAGAGTGCAATTTAAACAGTATGTCTCAGTTTGTATACATGAAATGTTGCTGTAGTAAATGAAGATCATCTTGTCAGCATGACCCTTTGGGCTTAAATTTTAGATAATCAATGTGTAAAACAACAAGGTTCTATTAGATAATTGCAGACTGTCCTGTAATTATACAAGAGAACCTTTTGTTCTTTCACATAAATAATCCTTTCTTTGTTTTCTTTTACTGGACCCATTGTAATAAAACATTGAGATTTAGAGAAGATATTAAAAAAACAGGAACTTTTCTGTCATTTCATTGTTCATCTATTAGTTATTTACTTTGGTGTGGTACAATTCTCCATCTTTATCAGGAGGAAATGCTGTAAAACCTATGAAAATATATTTCAAAGTCTTAAGGATGAAAGGATGAAAATCAATGCTTAACTCTACAATTAGTTTCAGAATATTCCACAGTATAAAAATAGACAACCTTTTTGTATGCATGTGCTTACTTAGTGCTAAAAAATAAAATAGAATGGAGAATGCTGCTTGCATGCACATTCTCCTGTCCTCCCTAATAGTCAGACTCATCAATATGTACCACACCCACATGTAAGTAAAGGAAATAAAGTCTCTGGGGGAAGTAAGTTTGATATCACAAATGTACATCCCCAAAGAAGAAAATCTAAATCAGTAGCGTGAAGTTTGGATAATAAAAACAATGTAGATGCATGAAAATTTTATTGTTATATGGTTGCCATAAAGTGAAACTCTGATGTTGTTGCAATACTACATAACCCTTGTTCTATACAAGGCTAGACCTGAACTGTTGTGCCAATTATCTTTATGACACAACTCACATTTATTACACTTCCTTTTTTTGGGGACCATGCTAAGAACAATCAATCTGTCATAGAGTTAACTTTGTCTTGTTTTAATAAATTTTTCTGTTCAATAAAAGCTTAATTTGATACTTTTGCAAAAACTAGATGTATTTAGACATAGATATTCTATAATACTGACACCCTCTCAAGTTTCTCTTATCACCAATGTCTCTTTAGATTACTGTAGTCTTTAGTATTTAAAGTTTTTCAGTACATGGAGAGAATAGGTTGGAAGGAAGAGTATGGTGTGTCATGGTTGTAAAAAGTCTCCAGTTTTGTGTCGCCCTGCATAAAACAATAAGGCATATATAATAACTGCATAAAGTACTAAATTATTTGTGATCTTAAATCCAGTTCTACAGGTTTTGTGGGGTTAATAAATAAGAACGTATTATTTTATGACATTTTCACGGTGCATTTCTACAACAGAAAATATCAAAACATTTTAGTTATGAAGTTATTTTTAGAGTCAGAAGTTGACTGAGCTCATGACACTTTTCAGCAGGCAGTTTGATTCACAGAGGATAAAGTGCAAATAAGGAAATGACCATCACAAAAATATTACTACGTCTTATGGTTTCACTTTATATTTTACAGTCAATTTATTTTTTGGTTTTTAATACTAAAAGAAATGGCTGTGTATATTACAGTCATTTTTCCACAGGCTATACTCATTCATAATTAAAAAACTAAAGACAAAATTAGAAAGCACAAACTTGTCTTACCAGATGAAAATAGTGTAACACAAATTATCCAATCCATTGTATTGCTTCCATGAAAAACAGTCTATTTGTTTTTTTAACTTGACTGATACAGTAGGTGAGGTATTACTTTTGCTCTGTGTCACAGGAGTTGTTTAATCCAAAATACAACAGTCATAGGTTGACTGATCAAAGGTAAGGCAGGAAACGCCTTCATGGGAGGAGCTACAGTATTGACAGCACTGTGCATGTTGTAAGACACACAGCTGTGGTGGTGGTGCTTAATTTTGATCCATTTGTTCAAAAGAAATTTCTGAGCAAAAATATTTAAATCAATAGTAACACTTGTAAAAAGATGTTATTGCATTGTTTTATGGTCAATCAAATAAAATAATTGGATTCATAAATAAAATAGTAAAATAAAACCTGTTTACTTTCTGTTTGCAGACTTGAAACTACATTTTTTGCTGAGACACTACCTTTACTCAGTTACATCTTTTGTTTTCAGATGGATCTACTATAAATAAATAAAAATAGGGGACGGAAAGGGTATAATGAAAATATAGTTTGGGGTTATAATATACACAAGAAAGTGAGATACGAAACATTCAGCTTTAATTTTTCTACTAATTTGATGAAAACTGAATAATATTTTTTTTTGATTAACATTTACCACAATATAGCTTGTCCAAGCCTGTTCTCTGAACTGTTTCATACCACGTGACAATGTCCAAATTCTGTAAGTGGCAGGCAGTAACTCGCCATCTGGGGTCTGTTGCTCAGGAAGTCCAATATCCAGCTGCACAGTGAACTGCTGAGTCCTAAGTTGCTTAGTTTATTAACCAGTTTGTGGGGTTGAACTGTATTGAAGGCAGAGCAGAAGTCCACAAACAGCATTCTCTCATAGGTGTTACTACTGTCTAGATGTGTGAAGGTTGAGTGAAGAGCTGTTATTATGGTGTCCTCTGTCAACCTGTTTGCCCTGTATGCAAACTGGTATGGATCGAGGTTTGCAGGGATGGCAGCTTTAATGTGTGGCGTGATGAGTTGTTCAAAACATTTGGCAATTATGTGTGTTAAAGCAACTGGACAATACTCAGTCAAGCAGCTCACTGTGTTTTTCTTGGTCAGCCACCATCGTTCTGGAACGATGGTGGCTGACTTAAAGCAGGATGGTACTACAGACTGTAGCAGTGAGAGGTTGAAGATGGTGGTGAAAACCTCTGCTAGTTGGTCTGCACATGCTTTAAGCACTCTACCGGCTGCACCGTCAGGACCAGCTACCTTCCTTGTGTAACCCGTTCATGTGTTATGCCTGTCGTTGCGTTGTGTTCTGGCGTGAAAGTAAGAGGCTGGAGACAGCACTGGGTCTTTGGCTCTTTACTGTGCATCTGCAACACAGAAATAAGGGTCTGATCTGTGTGTGTCACGCGCCTGCCAGTACACCTCTTCTCCGGCCATGCTGAAAGGAGCTGTGCCTGCAGCTTCATTAACACTACAATAATCAAATAAATCAAATACAACAAATTGTTGTATTTGAAAAAAACTCATAAACTGTATTCACATTGCAGCTTGGGGTCTGAACAAACTTTAATTAGCTGAGAGCAACGTGGCAGTGACTTACCTCCGGCCATGCTGAAAGGAGCTGTGACCGGGGCACACGTGCACACGCCTACGTCACTACGCAGCGCACACACACACGAACGCACATAGACTCAGATCACACAGGTAGGAGATTGAGATGCAAAATTAAATATTTAATTAAAAAAACGGGTGTTTTGGGTGGAATTCACAAGTATTTAACACATATCACCCCCCCTGAATTTCACCAAAATCACTACACATCTGAACGGTACTGCAATACCAAGAGGTACAACGATGCTGAACTACCATCACCTCCGGACCAGGCAACCCAAGGATCTTATCCCATAGTTCAGTTAAAAAACTATCCGTAAAATAGATTAACAGATGTTGGATAAGTTGATCAGGCCTCCAACCCTTTTAGAACACAAAGGTGCAGCCTACACCTCATCAAACGTGGTCCCATTAAAGACGCACAGGATGGGCGTCATGATGCCCCAAGCAAATACACATTCATAATACGCAATGGGATGACCGAAAAACAGTCTATGCCAGAGACCGAGCCTTCTGTGGTGGTATCAGGCCCCAGACAATAGGTTTCTGGACCATGTTCTCTATCAGCCTGTTGACTGACTTAACCACCCGACCTGCTCTGGTAACCACTCTGCCTCGAACAGTAGCACGGTCAGGGTCATGTCTTGGCAAGTCGGCTGGCTGCCCAAGATATGGCTGACCAGAGGTCTGATTCATGTCTGAGTCAGAAACAGGAACAGTCTGCAGAACAACAGTGTCCCCATGACAGGCACCTGGAGCAGAAACTGCGCCAGACTGTGTCACATCAGAGGTAGCAGAACAGTCAACCGGAGTAGGAAGACCAAAGAGCTGGGCCTGAGCAGAAGGACTTGCTGAAGTGTGAGCTGTGCAAGTCTGAGAGTCAGGTAAGGCAGCAACACAGGCATTGTCCACGTCTGCACCATCATATGAACCGTGATGACGATCCGTGGACTGTGAGGCATGCTCTCCTGCCACAGAATCCACATCCACCCCATGGCTCAAATTCGAAAGCACCCACAAGGAAGTCCTTGCTGCGGTAGACTCTGTCTCTAGACTGCCAGGGTCCTCCAGATCCCCACACGCACTGAGATCCCCACACGCACTGAGATCCCCCTCACTGGAGAAAACGTCCAGAGACTGACTTCCCAATGAATCCTGAACAGGAAGGAAACTCACATCCAACAGAAGGTTTCTGTGTACAACCTTACTCTGGCCTGAAGAGTCACTGATCCTGTAAATGTGGGTCCTGGGATGCCTCTCCACAATGGTATAAACCCGAGGCTCCCACTTGTCTGCAAGTTTTTTCTTGCGAGCCTGATGCTCCTGCTCATTGCTGGTGTGCTCCTGGGCGATCTTGGCAGCCTCAGACAAGTATGACAGAGGAAGCTTGGAGTAGCTGTTAAAGTCCACCCCAATGGGATCATGCAAAACAGACTTGAACATAACATCGACCGGTAATCGTGGGACATGGCCGAACATCAAGTAGAATGGGGCATATCCAGTAGTCTCGTGAACAGTGGCATTATAAGCAAAGGTCAATGTCTGAATCTGCTGCGGCCATTCCTGTTTGGCTCTGAGAGGGAGAGCTTGCAGCATATTGCCAAGTGTGCGGTTAAACCACTCTGTGCCACCATTGCCCATAGGGTGATAAGCAGTAGTGTGTGACTTGGCAACGCCCGAAATCTGCAGAAGCTAAGACAACAATTCACTCTCAAAGCTGGGACCTTGGTCTGAGTGAATACTGTAGAATTAAAGAAATTATTTTACTGCTACTGTTCATAACCATCATCTTTATCATTGCATTAATTATCATTTCATACAAGCATTTATTGCAGCTGCTGGCATTATGTTATATTTTGTATTACAGGTGTTATCATAATCCCATATTAACATGTTTATTACAGGTGCAGTTATAACCACTTTAAATCGTTGAGTTAAATCTATAATCTTAAAAGCTTATATGCTGAGTATATTGTTACAGTAAAATAGTAGCTGAGCAAAGGCCTGAGTGTATTCAACAACACATGTTGCACTAGAGTCTACTTGACAACAGGTGACAGGGAGAGGACAAGTCCATGGGGACCTCAAAGGCCTGAGATCATCACCATATTTGGAAGAGGATGCCAGAAAGGGGAACTTCTGTGTCTGCATTTATCTCTTAAGATTGATCATTGTCTGTAAAGGAGGCAAACAGTGTTCTTAAGATGCAAATTATGTGCTTGTAAAAGCAAGAGGGGGCGTTATAATACCCTGATATTATAAAAGCAATCTGAAGTGTATTTTTGGGTGGGGATTTACAACTGATGTTTTCCAGTGTACATCTCCCCACGCTGCGTGTATTCATTAAAATCAATTGTTTGAACAAGCTCTTCTGGACCATTGTTGTTTTACTCTCGTCCTCAATTTCGGACCCTTAACAATACGCTCAGGGAAACCATATAGACAAAAAACAAAGTCCCACAACTTTCTGGCAACCTGCTTGGCAGTCTGATTCTTGCACGGGAAAGCAAAGGCCATTTTCGTGAAGTGGTCAGTCACCACAAGCACATCAACAGAGCGCTTCTTTCTGTCCTCTGCTGACCAGAAGTCAATGCAGATGAGCTCCATGGGAGCAGAGGTCTTAATGCTCTCTAATGGGGCTCGTGCTGCAGGCTCTGGAGTCTTGGCGAGTATGCACCTTCCACAGCACCGAACATGCTCCTTCACATCCCTCTCCATATTGGGCCAGAAAAAACGTTGCCTTGCTAGGTGGAGGGTCCGAACTTGACCCTGGTGCCCTGCCAAATCATGGACACCTTTCAAGGCCTGCGGCCGTAAATTCGCTGGCAACACCAACTGGAGTCTCTTTGTTTTGCTCACAGGGTCTCTCGTCTCCCTGTAGAGAATGCCATCCCGAACCTTGAGCCTCTCCCAGTGCTTCAATGGGGCCAGTGCCCTGGAATCCATATCATGTCTCTCACGCCTGGAAGGGCACCTCCTGCGGGCCACGAGTGGCAGGACAGCGGAGATGGTAGGATCCTGAAGTTGGTGGTCCTCCAGCTCATGCAAGGCAAGTGATGGCAGTACATCATGGCCAACTGGTTGCAACTGCTGAACTAGGTGGAAAAGGGAGGCAGCTCTATTCTCCGCAGCAGTTTCCCAGTAACCATGATGAAGCAAGGTAGCCTTGACTTCTGACGAACTGTAGGAATCTGCTGAGGTCAGACCTGGAGCAGGTTGTTGGGCGACCTGAAGATTTTGGACACCAAACCTGAAAGCGTCCTGCACCTCATGAGCTGCCGCACCTTCTGCATTCCGCACCAAGTGCTCGTAGGGCTCCTGAAGCAAGCGCCTGCCAATAGAATAGGTGAAGGGGCATCTTCCACAACATTCAATCAATCAATCAAATTTTATTTATATAGCACATTTTAAAGACCGAAGTACACCAAAGTGCTTTCCAGTAAAATCATGATACAGATAAAAATCACAATATAAAATATAAATTACAGATATAAATAAAATAAATAGAATATAAAATAATTACATAATCTAAATGCAAAGCCAGATGTAAATTACCCTAATTAGCCTTGAATGCCAGGTTAAAAAAATATGTTTTTAAACGTGATTTAAAAGACTGAATGGAATCTGATGCACGAATATGAAGAGGAAGAGTATTCCATAACCTGGGTGCGGCAACGGCAAAGGCATGGTCTCCTCTGGTCTTCAGCCGAGACCTAGGTTGCACTAAGAGCAGTTGGCCCGATGATCTTAGTGCTCTCTTAGGGCTATACAGACAGAGGAGATCAGCTAGGCAGTCAGGTACCATATTGTTTCATTCTTTCGACCTGGGATGTATCTCAAATCAAAGTTGTAGGATGACAGCTTGGCCACCCACCTTTGTTCATACGCGTCCAGCTTGGGCTTGGTCAATATATGAACGAGTGGGTTGTTGTCAGTCCACACTGTGAACTTGTGCCCCTTCAACCAGTGGCTGAACTTTTCAGAGATGCTCCACTTCAGGGCCATAAACTGAAGGCGATGGGCTGGGTATCACTGCTGTGACCTGCTTAGCGCTTTGCTTGCGAAAGCAATAGGGCGTGCCTTATCCCCGTCGACAGGCAATTGTGATAAAACCGCTCCCAGTCCATCCAGAGAAGCATCCACAGACAGAATGAATGGTCGTGAAAAGTCAGGATGAGCCAACACGGCACAGTTAAGGAGGTCGTCCTTCAGTTTATGAAAGGCCTTGTCACACGCAGGGCTGCAATCTGGAGCAGTCAACTTCCTGAACATCCCAGCACCCCTCCCAGCCTGACTAGTCGGTCACTTCCTCTTCTGGACAGCCGTCAGAGCAAACAGAGGGTTGGCAATGGCTGAGCAACCAGGAATGACGCACTGATAAAAAAAGACCATTCCTAAAAAGGACTTAATCTTTTTCACAGAAGGAGTGCAACCATCCTTCTCCATGAGAGCCTCCTTTGGCATCTTGGAAATCACTTCCCCCTTAGCTGGGTCCACAGCGACTCCGGTCTGGTCAATGACATGACCAAGAAACCTGACTGACTTCCACAGCAGATGACACTTCTTTGGACTCAGCTTGAGATTGTTGTCTCTCAACCTTTGAAAAACCACTCAGAGCCGGCACAGGGCTTCCTCCTCAGTGGGAGCAAAGACCAGGAGGTCGTCCAAGTAGCAGAGCAGACTGGTGAAGTTGAGGTCACCAAAGATGTTCAACATCATGCGCATAAATGAAGCTGGGCTATTGCAGAGCCCTTGTGGCATCCGGTTATATTCGTACAGGCCAACAGGCGTTGTGAAAGCAGTGTACTTCTTATCCTCCTCACACATTGGAATGTTGTAAAACCCTGAGGTTAAGTCCATTGTGCTGAAAAAGGCATTGCCTCCAAGGCAATCCGCTTGGTGAGGGAGAGGGTGCGCATCCTTCAGATTTCGTGCATTCAACCACCTGAAGTCCATACAAATCCACAATCCACCATCCTTCTTCCAGACCATGACGAGCGGGGATGCATACTCGCTGATGGATTTGCGAATAATCCTTTTATCCTCCATGTCAGTGAATACCTGCCTTAGTTGTTGGTAATGAGCAGGGGGTACTCTTCTGTAAGGCATGCGAAATGGGCGTTCGTCAGTCAGGTGGATCCGATGTACAAAGCGTTTAGCTTCGCCACAGTCAAGCGGGTGTCTAGAGAAGATGTCCTCATACTGCTCAACTAGCTCAACAAGCTCTCTCTTTGAATGTAAGCTGGCATGGCATGAGTCAATGTCAAGATCACCCAAACCAAGGGAAGACAACCTGTCATTCAAGCCAGCCTCAGTTGCAGCTGGCCCACTGACTGGTACCAAATACTCGCCATCTTGCAGGAGTCCTGCGGGAAATCAAGGTCCTCCACCCCAAGGCAAGATGAAACAACAGCAACCCTCGAGTTGCGTTTCAAGGTTACTGGTTTTGAGGAGAGATTGGTCATCTTCAATGGCACCCACCGATCACCCCACACGGATGTGATCACCCAGCCAACAAGAACGTCTCTCGGCCCAGACCCAGAGGTGCAAGGTTCCACGATGATCGTGCTGCCTGGAGAGACTGGCACATTGCTTGGCAGCCTGCCCCATACCAGATGCTCACACTGTGGGAGTAGTGTCACAGCAGGAGGCAGTTTCACAGTGCCAATTTTGTCAAGAACCTCCTCACCCCTCCATCTGGTGGTGCACGACATCATGTCCAAGAAGTGCTCATAGTCAAGAAGCGAGTGCTTGCTCCCCGCAGACACAAGCTTCCAATAGTCATCAGAATGTTTCATAACTCGCATCAGGTACTTGAGGACATTGGAGCCGATGATGAGTTCATCACGCTGGCCCGACACTACCAAAACTGGCACAATGCATTTCACACCGTGGACAGTAAGTGTCAAGTCATAAACGCATTTTGGGTGGGTCTGCTTCCCACCACAGCCAACCAGCACAATACGTTCCACTGACTGCCGTCCACTCACAAGAGCTCCAGCCTCTCTAAGTGACTTCTCGGCCTCTTCACTCATAGTGCAAGCCATGGACCCGGAATCCATCATGCCCCTCAAGTTAACCTTGTCATTCACCGCAACTTGGGTGTAGAACAATTCACTGAATGTAGGCACTATTGCTGGTCCCTGAACCACGACACGGTATCCCTCTGGCATCGTTGAACAGGTGTTGACATAAAGAAATTCAAGATCTGATTCATCAGGATTGAGGGTATTAGGTTCATCCCCCACACTGCCCCTCTCCAAGTGTGGGTGATTCAGTTTTCTGAAGGCCAACTCTGCCTCGCGACAGCTCCGGCCACCCGTCCCTCACGACGACTGTGACAGTCCTTTTTCCAATGACCAGGAGCAAAGCATGCAAGACAGAGATTCTCTCTCCTGCAGTGCATGTGAGTGGAATGACCAGTGTTGCCACAGACCTGACAACTCTTCTTAAGAAAGGGCCCTCTGGTAAAACGCTGCGAACATAGCTGGACTGGCCATCGGGCATACCGGGCATTTTCCCGGTGGGCCGCTGGCGATTTTTTGTTTTTATGGGCCGATGGATTTTTTTTTTTTTTAGGAAGGGTATATATAATGAAAGGTGTTGGATTGGCCAATTGGTCATGATCGACTCTGGGCTGGACCAATTACAGCCGAGGAGGCCGGATGCACCCTCCCCCTTGTTTAGCAATCTTATAGACGAACTAAAGAAAATGGAGAACAAAATAAGGAAAGGTGTTTATGAAAATATCACTAAATCTGTCATTTATTAATTTTAATATTAATTAATGATCATGTCTCACCTCTACTGTTCTTGGTCTTAATTTAAGGTTTCTACCATATGTTGTAGACAGTTCAGGAGGTTAACTCGACCAAGCAGGCTTTTTGTTATGTACTGTTTAAAATCCAGAATAGGGAGGATGGTGTAGGTTTAAGTTTATTAGATTGATACATATATACCAACAAGGCAGTGTACATCAAAGCAGTTGTTTTCATGCAAAGGCTTTATGGTTTTTCCTATAGCGATTGACAAATTACGTGACTTTCGCGCATTGCATGCCGGGAACTTGTGGCAAAATAATCCAAGTACTGCATCAAATGCAAGCATTTGCAGTACCGCAAAACGTTCATTCTCCGGTTCCAATACCTTCTTGGTTTTTCTTTGCCGCACAAAAAAGGAATGTACAAAACTAAGTAGAGAAGTAGAGAGAACAATGCCAGACCGTACAAAGACAGACTCGACGAAAGGGCAAAGAAAAGATACGAGGAAAAAATCAAAGGAGTGAGAGGGTCAGACCCTTACGAGCACACAGAGTGGACAAAAGACGTTAGCGTGCTGCCCAACTTTCACCACGCTCAGATTTATAATTATACGGTTCTTGGAGTGAGTGCATGCACTCATGAAGTTTTTAGTAACTTCAGGTCACTGCAACAAGCCCAGGTACAGTTTACCGACGGATGGGTACAGGACCTTGAAATGCACCGTGTAGAACGAAAGACCATCGTACAAACAAAGGTAAGTTTACCAGTCTCACAAATCGTCTTCATAAATACACAATCGTTAACCGTTTATTAATATAATGTTTGAGCTCAACGGTAATTAATTAGTAGTGGAAATAATTTCTGGTAGCATTACAGAAATGTAGCAGTGACAATAATATTGTATGCTGTAATCGCACTGGACAATTAGTGATACAAAACAACTGTTTTATCGTGTGAATAAAAGTATATGTTTTTGTCAATGTACTGTGGTAATAACAGAATCGAAACGCAATATTCTGTCAGGACAATTCACTATTTATGCACAATAAATAAAGAAGCATAGCGCGACAATTTCTGTTCAGCGCCAGACTTGCTTGTAACCTATATCACCAATTATGTTAAGAAAAATGATGTATTAACTACTACAAAACACTGACCTTTGTGGGAATGCTTGGAGCAGACTAACATGTGAGCTGGAGTGTTCTGAGACGTTATATTTGGTATATCCAGACCATCCGTCGGCTCTTACTTCGGAAACATGGCTTAAAAAATTTCTATTCAACGACATCCGATAAAAAAACCCGATCTCTTTACCCGTCGGCTTCCCGTGGCTGTCATGCGACCGGCTATTGCAGTTAATAATACAACAGCTTCTTGCCATTTTTTGGATTTCTTTTTATCACTGTGTAACTGAGTTCAATTGAAAGCCTGCGTGCGCTAGTACCTCTTGCCACAAGTTCCCAGAATCCTTTGCGGTTTTACCCCTGAATGACGTCACATTTTCAATCTCTATCCTGGTGGGCCGGTCTCTAGTCAAAATGCCCGGGCCGATTTTTTGTCCCAGTCCAGCCCTGGCTGCGAAGGTGCAGATGCAGGGGCTGCAGTCTGCACATTCTGACATGCCATCACGCGATCCAAGAGGCTGATCAGAGCGCGCATGCCAGTCACATCAAAAGCTTGGGTGTTAGTCGAACCAAGCTTGCGACCAACTGACTGCTGACCAGACTGAGTGGTCACAGGAGATGTTGGAGACTGTTGGAACTGAAGAGTATCAAATCACTTTTATTGTCACGTCACATGTGCAGGTACACTGGTACAGTACATGCGAGTGAAATTCTTGTGTGCGAGCTTCACAAGCAACAGAGTTGTGCAAAAATACAAAAACAAGCAAAATATAAGAATGGCTAAATCTGAAAGTAATAAATATATGTACAATATATAAGAGTATATGCATTACTGGATGTGTATACTAAATATGTTTTTCTATGTGTGTGTGTGTGTGTGTGAGAGAGAGTGTGTATATACATATTTTACAAATGAAATGGAGTAAACAATAAAATAAGATATATAAACTATACAGAGGTTGGTAGTTGGACATGTGCAAAACAGTGGCATTAATGTACAGTGTGGAGTGCATAATGTTGAAGTTCCAGTAGTGAGGGTGAGGTGTCTATGACGTGTTCAGCAGTCTGGTGGCCTGATGGAAAAAGCTGTCTCTCAGTCTGCTGGTACGGGACCGGATGCTGCAGAACCTCCTTCCTGATGGAAGTAGTCTGAACAGTTTATGGCTGGGGTGACTGGAGTCCTTGATGATCCTCCCCGCTTTCCTCAGGCACCGCTTCCTGTAGATGTCTTGGAGGGAGGGAAGCTCACCTCCAATTATCCATTCAGCACACTGCACTACTCTCTGGAGAGCTTTGCGGTTGTAAGCGGTGCTGTTGCCATACCAGGTGGTGATGCATCCAGTGAGGATGCTCTCAATGGCACAGCGATAGAAGGTCCTGAGGATGCGGGGGCTCATGCCGAATCTTTTCAGTCTCCTGAGAAAGAAGAGGCGCTGCTGCGCCTTCTTCATTGTTTTGTTTATGTGTACTGACCATGTGAGATCCTCAGCCAGATGTACACCAAGGAAGCGGAAGCTGCTCACTCTCTCCACAGCGGCGCCGTTGATGGTGATGGGGGTGTGTACTTCTCTGCACCTCCGGAAGTCCACTATCAACTCCTTTGTCTTTGCGACGTTGAGGGTGAGATGGTTGTCTTGACACCAGTGGGTCAGGGCGCTGACCTCCTCCCTGTAGGCCGTCTCATCACCGTTGGTGATAAGACCCACCACTGTAGTGTCATCCGCAAACTTCACAATGATGTTGGAGTTTCTAGTGGCCGTGCAGTCGTAGGTGTAGAGTGAGTACAGGAGAGGGCTCAGTACACACCCCTGTGGAGCACCAGTGTTCAGTGTGATGGGGGATGAGGTGGTGCTGTCCAGTCTGACCACTTGGCGTCTGTCAGACAGGAAGTTAAGGATCCAGTTGCAGAGGGAGCTGCTCAGTCCTAGATCCTGCAGTTTCCTGTCCAGCTTCGAGGGAACGATGGTATTGAATGCTAAGCTGTAATCTACAAACAGCATTCTCACATACGTGTCTCTTTTCTCCAGGTGTGACAGGGCAGCATGGAGTGTCAGGGCTATGGCATCATCAGTGGACCTGTTGTGGCGGTATGCGAACTGTAGAAGGCAAGGCAAGGCAAGGCAAGTTTATTTATATAGCACAATTCAACAACATGTGATTCAAAGTGCTTTACAGAGACATTAAAAACAAAAACAAATAAAAAGCATGATCTAAAATTGATTAAGACAAACAAACAAACAAACAAACAAAACAGTATTTAAAATCAAAAATCAAAACAGTAGATAAAATCAGAACAGTAGATAAAATCAGAACAGTAGATAAAGTCAGTAGTTAAAATGTAAGTTTTGAAATTTAAGCGTAAAAGTGTGGATTTGGTGATTTATTCAAAAGCAGCTGAGAATAGGTGGGTCTTCAATCTGGATTTAAATAAACTGAGTGTTTCAGCTGATCTGAGGCTTTCTGGGAGTTTGTTCCAGAGATATGGAGCATAAAAGCTGAATGCAGCTTCTCCGTGTCTGGTTCTGACTCTGGGAACTGATAAGAAACCGGATCCAGATGACCTGAGGGATCTGGAAGGTTCATACTGGGTCAGGAGGTCACTGATGTATTTTGGTCCTAAACCATTCAGAGCTTTATAAACCAGCATCAGAACTTTAAAGTCTATCCTCTGACGGACAGGCAGCCAGTGTAAAGACCTCAGAGCTGGACTGATGTGGTCCACTTTTTTGGTCTTAGTGAGGACTCGAGCAGCAGAGTTCTGAATGAGCTGTAGTTGTCTGACTGATTTTTTAGGTAGACCTGTAAAGATGCTGTTACAGTAATCAAGCCTACTAAAGATGAATGCATGGACTAGTTTTTCCAGGTCCTGTTGAGACATCAGATCTTTTATCCTTGAAATATTCTTGAGGTGATAGTAAGCTGATTTTGTTATTGTCTTAATGTGTTTTTCTAAGTTTAGGTCTGCATCCATCACTACACCCAAATTTCGCGCCTGGTTTGTGGTTTTTAGGTGTATAGATTGAAGGTCTGTGTAGAAGGTCCAGTGAGTCGGGTAGTGCAGAGCAGATGAAGTCTCTGACCAGCTTCTCGAAGCATTTGCTCACGATGGGGGTCAGGGCTACGGGTCACCAGTCGTTCAATGAGGAGATGGTGGAGGATTTGGGTACAGGGACGATGGTGGCCATTTTGAAGCAGGCTGGGACTACAGACAGAGAGAGGGAAAGGTTGAAGATGTGTGTAAACACTCCAGCCAGCTGAGCCGCGCATGATTTGAGGACGCGGCCGGGAATCCCGTCCGGACCAGTAGCTTTGCGTGCGTTCACCCTCCTGAAGCACTTCCGCACATCCTTCTCAGACACAGTGTGCGCGCTGACGTCATCTGCGGTGCACACACTGTCCGGTCGCATGGTGTTCGCTGTGTTGAATCTAGCGTAGAATACGTTTAGATCCTCACACAGAGAGGCCGTGGTCTGCGGTGTGCTCGTTTTCCCTCTAAAGTCTGTGATTGTGTTTAGTCCCTGCCATATACTCTGAGGGTTGTCAAACTGTTGCTCCACCCTGTCCCTGTACTCACGTTTGGCTGCTTTGATCGTCTTCTGGAGTTGGTAATGTGCGTGTTTGTAGTCCGATGGCAAAAGTGGTGCTCCGTGCCACCAGCGCCGTGCGAATATCTCCGTTAATCCAGGGTTTTTGATTTGGGAAGGCTTTAACTGTTCTGGATGGGACGACATCTTCCACGCATTTCACGCATACTTCAGTACAATCATATTAATAACCACCATCCAACAGGCAATACAACACTGTACCATAAAAACAATGAATGAAAGACTCCATCCCCAAAACATAAGAACATCTCCATACCTGCAACACAGAAATAAGGGTCTGATCTGTGTGTGTCACGCGCCTGCCAGTACACCTCTCCTGACGAAGGAAAAAAGAGTGCACGCTGTTAAAAAAAACTGCAGCGAATACGCTCACAAGCCGCTAGCGATCAGGCTAACTTAACATGCTAACATTTCAGCTGCGTTCTCGGCTAAAACTCATTAACCCGAATGAGTCTCTTAATGACAAACAAAAACGCGGCGGTTCAGCTTTATTCACATTGCAGCTTGGGGTCTGAACAAACTTTAATTAGCTGAGA
>CAKLIZ010002008.1:0-26720 GCA_922035795.1 Oreochromis mossambicus | reverse complement strand
AATGTTGTACAGCCCATTTGAGGGTTATCCTCTCTGTGAACCAGATGTTTGATTTCACACAGAGGTCCACCAACTGAATTTGATCAGTTATGGAACGATTTACCTCGACAGGCTCCTTCACTCGCTGCTTTTAAACCTCCTTCAAGTTGATATACATCAATACAACCATTACAGCCTAAATTTTAATAAAATGTATGCATTAAGTGCATAGTAATTACATAAATTGCAAAAAAGTGCAATAAACTACAAAAAAAATTGAAAATCGTTTTAGTTTTTATAATATATATTTCTAGTTAGAGATATTTAAGAGGCTTATCCCTCAAAACTGTAAATACAAAAAAGTTGCACCGCCACAGGAAATTTATTTTAAGTGTCTTTTTCTTTTTTTAAATACACCAATTTGTATATACTGCAGGAAAAACGAAAAAAAAAATATTATAATGTAAATTTGAAGAAAAAAAACACAGTATGTGCATCAAAATGAACTATTTCCAGCAGTGCAATATGAGTCCTAAGCATCCCAGAAACGACACAGAACATAACTTAAAACACTATACTAAAATACCAGTATAGGCTCATAAGGCCCTGATGGTAAAAAAAGAAACAACAAAAAACCTACATTTCCCCAAAATGACGTCACTTCCGGTTTCGGGCAGGTCACGGCGATAGTTCCCGCTGAAGTGTTACAAACAGCTGATCGGATCGTGTTTCTGGAATACTATGTTTTTGTTGCTGCAAGTGCTTTTTATGCAGTTTTTGCAAAGCTATATGTGGAAGGAAACTGTGACCGAGGCCAAGCTGATGGCATAAGATGTAAGTACAACTCCTCCGGTTTCATATGCAAAAAAAATTATTGCGCTAGCTTACGTGGTTGCAGAGCTACCGGGATTTAAAAATAGTTACGCAAAATGGAGCGTGTCCGCTCCGACCGGCTTTAAAGGGTTAAAATACACTTTTACTCCCTGACCTTTGACCCAGTGTGACATGTTGACTCACTACCTCAGACAGCTTAAAAATAGTCTTTTTGTTTTTTGGTGCTGCCTAAAAGAACCGTAAAATATCTGTCCTATATACAGTTATGTTCATATATTTTTGTACTACATCAGGAAACTCAAAAATATAGTTTGTAATATTTTAATCCTTATTTTTAAAACTGTTTTCGTCATTTTTCTTCTCCCATTGCATCAAAAATCATTATTTACACTGAATAAATGAGTCAGCAGCTCTCTTACATTGTTGCTGCAGGTTCATTACTGAAATCTGGAGGTTCTCCTTTGGACCGGTCACTCCTCACAGACACACAGCTGGATGCTGCAGATCCTGCTCCATCCTCTTCCTCCATTTTCTTGGTGTCAGGGTGGAGTTAGTCTGAGAGGCAAACACACACTCAGAGGTGCTGTTGTACTGGAAGCATCACACTGACGGGTTTCTAAAGTTCTCATTGATCATTTCATGGAGTTTCTGTGGTAAACACTGTCCTGTGACGTATGTGTTATGGTGAGGGTCATGAGGGCTAACCAGCCCCACTCCTTACTCCTCATATTTCAGCCTGAAGCACAAGAACAGCCTCAACCGAACCAGGAGGCTGTAACCTCAAAGGGACTTCATGGTTAGAAATAAAGGTTCAATGAAATGAAGCAGATCATAAAAACATGAGTTCCAACTTTAAAAGAAGCATCCACACGATGACGGCACAGCAGAGGAGCACTTTCTCTAACACACTGATTCAGTTCCACTGACACAAGGACACACACAGGAAGGCACACACACACAAGCCTTTATAAGAAACAACACAATCATCTGCGCTTGTCAATCCAAGTCCTTAGCCCATGAGCCCGCGGTATCAGACCACAGATATTCCCTTACTTTGAAAAAATAAAGCCAGTTTTCAGAACAGACCGGATGTTTATGCTACAGCCTGTTTACCAATATAATCAATATCAGATATCAGAGCATTGGTTCCTATTTTGTGTGTGAATGCACGTGTGAGGGAGTGCGGGCCAGACGTGGTCTGTGTGAGTGTGGCTGATTGTTGTCTTGTAATTGGGAATAAACTGGGTAAGTCTGCCTTGAAAGGGGATGGAATACATTGCAAAGTATTCACTGGGCAGCACGTAGTATGTAGATCATTGAAGGAAGAAAGCAATGAATTTGTGCACAAAGCAGATGAAACAGTGAGTGTGAATGTGTCTGACGTCACTGTGTGTGTGAGCCACAGAGAGGTGTGAAAGACAAAGTCAAACATCCAAACTCAGCCTGCAGTTCTATTCTGTGATTCTACATTTGACTATCCGTTGAGTTTGGTGTGTACTTCTGCTTAGTTCAGATGCATCACCTCCACTCTCCTGTCTTTCCTTCTCTACCATTGCCTCCTAACTAGGGATGGGTACCGGTATCCGGTGCCATGATGGCACCGGATCTGATGTAGAGTGTGAATGTACTTAGAAAGCACTGAGTATAGATAAAGTGCTTGTGTGGTGCCCGAAGAGGAGAGTCCTGGCCCCTAGCCCTGCCTGTGTAGCAGAAATGATGATGGCAGCAGCAGCTGTTCTTCTCTTAATGTTGTTCGTATGTAATTTACGTGGAGTAGGCTAACCACGTTATTAAATTAATCAGAATCAGAAAGGGTTTTATTGCCAAATGTTGAGCAGGTTTACAACATTAGGAAATTGCTGCGATAATTAGTGGAAACATAATGTCAGACAATGCTTAAATAAACATAAAAATTAAAAGTGCTAAGTAGATAGATATATAGATGAGTGCAGGTGGTGATCAGTGCAAACATGGAATGATGCAGTGAACACAGTGAAGGTTCATGTGTTAGTGGTGGGAACAGTCATATGGTTATTGTTCATGAGTCCAACAGCAGAGGGGAGGAAACTGTTCTTATGGCGAGAGGTTCTGGTGCGAATGGACCGGAGCCTCCTGCCTGAGGGGAGCAGGTCAAACAGACTGTGTCCAGGGTGAGAAGGGTCAGCTGTGGTCCGAGCTGCACGCCCCAGTGTCCTTGAGGTGTACAGGTCCTGCAGAGATGGGAGTCTGCAGCCAATCACCTTCTCAGCAGAGCGCACAACACGCTGCAGTCTCTGTTTGTCCCTGATAGTGGCTCCAGCGTACCACACGGTGATGGAGGAGGTGAGGATGGACTCGATGATTGCAGTGTAGAATTGCATCATCGTCTGTGTTGACAGGTTGAATTCCTTCAGCTGCCTCAGGAAGTACATCTTCTGCTGGGCTTTCTTTATGACGGAGGTGATGGTGGGCTCCCACTTCAGGTCCTGGGTGATGGTGGTACCCAGGAAGCAGAATGAGTCCACAGAGGTGATGAGGGTGTCAGTCAGGATGATGGGGAGGAGTGGGGCTGTGTGCTTCCTGAAGTCCACAATAATCTCCACTGTCTTCTGGGCATTCAGCACCAGGTTGTTGTGGCTGCACCAGGACACCAGATGTTCAACCTCCCTCCTGTAGGCAGACTCATCCCCGTCCGAGATGAGTCCAGTAACAGTGGTGTCATCTGCAAACTTGATTAGCTTGACAGACTGGTGGGTGGAGGTGCAGCAGTTGGTGTACAGGGAGAAGAGCAGAGGAGAAAGAACACAGCCCTGAGGGGAGCCGGTGCTGATGGTCCGGGAGTCTGAGACATTCTTTCCCAGCCGCACATGCTGCTTCCTGTCCGTCAGGAAGTCAGTGATCCACCGGCAGATGGGATCAGGCACATTCATCTGGGAAAGCTTGCCTTGGAGATGGTCTGGAGGGATGGTGTTGAAGGCAGAGCTGAAGTCCACAAACAGGATCCTGGCGTAGGTTCCTGGGGAGTCCAGATGCTGCAGGATGAAGTGTAGAGCCATGTTGATAGCATTGTCTACAGACCTGTTGGCTCTGTATGCAAACTGCTGGGGGCCGTGAGGGTCTTGAGGTAGGAGAGAAGCAGGCGCTCAAATGACTTCATGACCACAGATGTCAGAGCCACAGGTCTGTAGTCATTTAGTCCAGTGATCCTTGGTTTCTTGGGGACAGGGATTATGGTAGAGGACTTGAAGCAGGCAGGCACATGACATGCCTGCAGTGAGGAGTTGAAAATGCCAGAAAACACTGGGGCCAGCTCGTTTGCACAGTGTCTGAGGGTGGCAGGAGACACACCGTCTGGGCCAGGAGCTTTTCGAGCATTCAGACTCTTAAACTGCTTCCTCACATCTGCTTCATGAATATGAAGGGTTGTAGTGGGAGAAGGTGGTGTGAAATCTAGCAAACACCGTCGTAGTTACATGCTGCTGTCTTCTTGTTTGATAGAGTGAAACCATATATGCCCTATAGCTGCAAAAAAGGCTAACATTGTTATCTTTTTACAAAAAAAAACAGCTAAACATGAGAGGATTTAGGACAAAGTTCGTGTTTTCCATTCTTTAAGCACCGGTTCCAACCACAGGAGGTATGTTGTATCCAAGGGCGTAGATTTCGTTTTGGCATTGGTGGGGACGAATGATTCAGTTTAGTTTTTTTTTTCCTTTTTGTCTTTGCTTCTTGATAACAAAAGGAGAAATGTACTTGCCTACACTGAAAAAATGGGAATTGGCAGGCTTTTGAATTTGCACAAATGAATTTAGTTAATGCTACACAAGCCTTTCATGTTTCTCTTATTTACATGATTGAATAAAGTACCATTTACTTGATTATAAACAATACTGAGACTACTCATTTGTCTTGCATTGATTTAAAGTGACTAAATTAGAATACTAAAACCATTGTAATCATGTTTGACCACAACCGGAAATGATGCAATATATTCAAAGACTACAACTAAATATGATTGGATAATAAGACCTAGAGTCTTATCCAATAAGACAACAACATAATTTAAGGAGAGCGCAACAGCCAGATTGTGGAAGACTGTTTAGCCACATGCAACCTTTGGCACTGAGTCAGGCATACTGAGAAGGTAAGTAATTTAAATACATTTGTTTTAGTTGGGTACGTTTTCACAGAATTGTTGTAGTGCATGCTATATGAAAAGTAATCTGTAATGCATCTACATGTTGTTTTTACAGTGCTAGCTAAAGTTGGTATTATTTTTGTGGCTAAAGCTGAAAAATAGTAACAATTTGCACATAGTCGGGAGAAAGCAGCTGTTGTCGGTCAGATATGGAATTTATGTATGTGACAGAGAGCACTGACGTTTTTGATGACTTAGCAAGTTAAAACGTCACTGAGAGAGCGCAATAGTGTTTGTGTTACTCGTGCTAGTTATGGCTACAGTGGCTAATTAGTCTGACTGTAACCGTCAGAGTTTAAGAAGCTGGGAGCGCCACAGTGCAGTACCTCAATTCTTGCTGCTGACATGCACTCGAGTTATAATAAGGATCCTGCCACCTTAGACGTGGGTCTAAGAACCTGTGCCTCACTTTGCTAGACCCGCCCCTGCACAGTTACCAGCTGTCAGCTACATAGAAAAGGATCCTGGTGTTATTTGTCTCTCAGAAACAGTTCATAACTTCCCTTCAACTCATTCATGTCACCTAAAAGGTAAACCTGTTTCTCCATCACCTGTTCAGCTCTGATGATTCAGTAAGGACATCTCCTGGTTTCATCTTCATGTTTCCCTCTCACCACATATCCAAACTGATATCATGACCAGCAGCTTTACAGCTGTGGCTCCAGCAAACATCAGCTGATACTAGAAATTAATATTAAATAAATGCTAACAACAGCTGATCAAGCTTAAACGTGCTGCTGTTGTTTAATGCGACCTCCGCTGGTTTCCTCTTTCTGGCGCAGAGAGAAAAGCCGAACAGCTGATCATTGATCAGTTTCATGATTGAATTAGCAACTTTCTAGCTGAAGTAGTACGGGACAAACCGCGTTCCTTTTCACCTTAACTTTAAAGTTTGACCTCCTCGGCTGTAATTGGTCCAGCCGAGAGTCGATCATGACCAACTGGCCAATCCACCACCGTTCATTTATACCGTTAAAAAAAGAAAAGAAAGAAAACCCCATTGGCCCATAAAAACGAAAAATCACGAGCGGCCCACCAGGCAAATGCCCGGTATGCCCGATGGCCAGTCCAGCCCTGAAATACAGTCATGACAATAAACGAATATGAGTTTAAGGACTTAATAACATTACTTCAGTTACATTACACCAACATCTCTGATACATTAGCACTAAGGGAATACTGAATGACCTGGTGGTTTATGTCCATCTAAGATTACCACAAAGTAAAAGTTCTTATGCAAATTATGCAACATTTTAGCCACACTATTGCCCCTATCAAATCAATGAGTTGGGATTTTTTCTTCTAAGCATGAGCTACTGTTACAGCAACAGACATGGACTACTGGTCCCCCACACAACAACTCAATGTCCACTATGTGAAGGAGCCAAACACATGCCTTCTCCTCTCATTAACTGAGATAAACTGCTGGCATATTGGTTTTACGTCTATACTGTCCAGTCTCTCCTGGTGGACATGGCACACAGCAGCATTGTTTAATCTCATTGTTGACTTTAGCCATGTTTTTAGTCTTGTGAGAGCACTGAAGCTTCTTTCAGCCTCAACTGAGGATACTGGGATGACTAAAAGCAGCCTGACAATTGTCATGATAATAAATACTAGTTAATCTATAGCACCAAATCATCGGTCAGTCACCTGTGACCTCGCGTCTTCACCTCTGTCTGAGCTACAACATGGCAGAGCTGCTTCTATCACCTGAATAATAACAGTGAGACACTCCAAATACATGCAGTCACACATGTGCTTCAAATACAGTAATGAACCACCAGGTCATCATCCAATTTCACCTGTGACCTTGTATCACCATTACTGTCTGAGCTTTGTGCTGGTTCTTCTGTCACCTGAAAATAGGACATACATGACAATAAGAATAAAATGTGTAGCTGCTTCAGTGTTTCTGTCAATTTGTGCAGATCTTGACGCATCAGTAATGTTTGTAGGGTGAGAACATTTATAAAGCAATTTGTGCAAACTACACTACAAGGTGGAATATTTGCAAAATCATGACAACCTCATGATATTTTGTCTCAAGAATTAACCCTATGAATATGTCAGTGCCATTAGGAAGAAATTATTGTGTCACCAACATTTTAACGTTAGACATATAATTCTAACAGCCTCTGTAAACTAATATCCTGGCTTACTTGAGGTTGCCATTTTCTCTGACAGGTTCAATCAAAATTAGAAATGCTACTCTGAGACTGAGAGAACTAATAGAGCTGCCTGTTGTGCAGTTAGTTTCCAAAACACATTATTCATGGTTACATACAATTTTAAACTGACGTGGGCCAAAGCCTAGCACAGCCTGTAACGTTATTATGACGGACACATTTTATGAGTTAACTTGACTTTAAGTGACTTACAGGTTTCTTTGAAAAATACTTTCTTATATCCAGGTTCTTCCTTTTTGCTGCCATCCTCCTCTCCTCCTCGCAGCGCAGGCTTACCGCTGCTAAAACTAAACAGAGCTCCCTGAAAGGCTCAGCCAATCACATTGGCCATATTTGTCACATGAGGTTGGACTCCAGTAGAGAACATAATTTAACTCTTTCTGCTCCGCTGGGTGAATGAGAAGTTGACAGATCGTTTTTTTTTTCTTTCTATCGGGTTTGTTTTTCTTTACTCGAAGAGATCAAATTATTGGTGGGGACAATTCAATAATCGCTGGATATTAGTAGGGACATGTCCCTTCCGTCCATGCCAAATCTACGCCCTTGGTTGTATCAACAGAAAAGGTTGACTTGGTTATCATTTTGCAGAAAAAAAGAGACTGCTAAAAATAAAAACATGAGAGGTTTTGGACAAAGTTTGTGTTCTCCATTCTTTAAGCACTGATTCGAGCACAGATTAAGCACCGGCATCGTTTCAAAAGTACCGGTTTGGCACTGGTGTCGTATAAAACCTAAACGATACCCATCCCTACTCCTAACATGCCTCCTTCCTCCTCTTCCTTTTCTTTCAGCCATCAGTAGCATGACAGTCTTATTCATTATGATCCACGCATTTTATTTCGTAAAGCTTTAGTTCAGAAGGCCCTTACTAATGCAACAATCCCCATTTACCCAGGCTGGCGCTTGGAGTACACTGGCTTGTGGCCCCTTGTGCCAGCATTAGTGCTTCCCTCCTTTCTGCTGCTCACAATTCACCGATCACACTTTGACTATTACCATTAAAACAAGAGTCAGAAAATTTAGCAACAGAGCTACGATACTTTAAATGTTAAAGTTTCATGATTCACGTGTGGATGTTGCATAAGAAAAGCATGATGTATAAAGTATAAGTGTTTCTGACCAGTTGTTCATGTTCCTTCATTTTTCCCTGAAATCTATCAAATACTGTCCAACAGACTGATGGCACAGCAGTGCAGAGGCTGCAGAACCTGCGTCTGAAGCCTCTGGTTTAAAATAGTTCAAATAAATAATCCAGCTATAGTTGTCAGTATTTCCACTGCTGCACAGGAAATAACTTTATTATAAATAAATAATAAAAAATAAACTATTTTTCAAACACAAGCTTTACACAACTTGTACATTCACACAAGCACTTTTTCCATGTTTCTAAGTGCTTCCTGTCTAACATTCACACTCTAATGGATGCATCAGAGAGCAACATGGGGTTAGTATCTTGCCCAAGGACATCATGCAGACTGGCATTAAACCACCAACCTTCTGGTTAGCAGGTGACCTGCTCGACCAGCTGAGTTACAGCCACCTCATCAAAGTGACCAATCACAATAGAATCCTGTCCTGCTTTGGGCTCCGCCTCCAAACCATCCAAAGCGGGTTTATTTGCACCATGTATGCAGGTAAACTCAAACATCCATTCAGCTGCTTCAGAAGGAAAATGTCAGCTTGTGGTTTCAATCGCAGGAAACTCACAGGTTAGAGTCCAGCCAGAGGGCTGCTGTTGTTTATCTGTAAAGTCTTTACATTTACAGAAATAAATAATTATGTGGACACATCTGGATCATCAGCAAACATGAAACCAGGTGACCACCAGGACCAAGCTGACTGCTGACACAGAGTTCATACTCTAACTGCTAGCTGCTCTGCTAGCTAAGTGAACTGATGTTAAAGGTCAGAGTAAAGAAATGACGTGATGCTGCTGGGAGTGACACCACAGACTAGCAGCATTTAGTTACTCAGCATATAATGCAGTTAATCTGAAATCTCTTTTTCTCTCTGAAACAAAGTGACAGCAGACTGAGTCAAAGACAGAAACCTTATTTAAACACCAAATATTTCCCGGCTTCACTTCCTGATCCAGGATTCAAAGAGGACGTTGCACTTACTCAGCTTCTTCCCATCAACGTCTTCACTCTGCAGCTCTGCTGTCTGGACCAGGTCTGTGTAGAAACAGAGATAATCTTCTGCTTCATCAGTCCTCTGTGTCTGCAGGCTGAAGTCACATTAAACACTTCACACCAGCAAAGAGTCTGAAGCTCACAGGTCAAAGGTCAGCTGCTGCACCTTGTGTGATATTGTTTGATCAATAATTAACCTGCAGCAGGTTTCTGCTCCAACTCCAACACACTGAACAACCCTGAGAACAAATCAGATGATGTGGGTGTGTCTGCAAGCTTCAATAGTATTAAACACCTCACACCAGCAATGAGTCTGAAGCTTGCAGGTTATAGGTCAAAGGTCAGCTGCCACACTGTATATAACATTTCAATATGTATACAACCTGACTGTGGGTGTGTGTGCAGCCATAAACAGTTTAAACATTAAACACTGAACCATAAAAGAAGCTTAAGCTGCAGCTCACAGGTCAAAGGTCAGCTGCTGCAGCCAGTTATGACTTTACATAAATCATCATGTTTTCCCTCTCAGCACTTGGGCTGTTTTGACTCAGCTACACTATGGTAAACGGCCAATGGTTCCACAGCTGTTCTTGTTCACAGCATCATCCAGTTAGAGAGGAAACTGTATAATGCAATGATGTTGCTCCTCCTCCACATGCTTACCTGCCACAGTTTAACTCCACCTCTTAGACAGTCATGTCACATGATTTCCATGTTTCTAAGTGCTTCCTGTCTAACATTCACACTCTAATGGATGCATCGGAGAGCAACATGGGGTTAGTATCTTGCCCAAGGACATCATGCAGACCGGCATTAAACCACCAACCTTCTGGTTAGCAGGTGACCTGCTCGACCACCTGAGTTACAGCCACCACATCAAAGTGACCAATCACATTAGAATCCTGTCCTGCTTTGGGCTCCGCCTCCAAACCATCCAAAGCGGGGTTATTTGCACCATGTATGCAGGTAAACTCAAACATCCATTCAGATGCTTCAGAAGGAAAATGTCAGCTTGTGGTTTCAATCACAGGAAACTCACAGGTTAGAACGTCTTGATGCATTCTCAATCATCCAGGAAAGTAAATCTCCAAAAGTTGATTCTGTTCATCTGGACGTAGCGTTTTGTGGGAGAAACGTTTCGTCACTCATCCAAGTGACTTCTTCAGTCTCAGCTGACTGCAGGACTGACAATGCTTTTAGATGAGAATACTCTTAAAAAGGTCTTTGACTTCATTGAGAAGGCTCCTCTAGCACAGCACAAGAGGTCTAAGACCAGGCAACAAAGGAAGTTTGACTTACTTGTTGTACGTCGGAAACCACCGCAAAATACGGAGAGTGTCCTCAGTGGCCAGAAGAGACAAGGATGCGAGACGGAGGATGTGGACAAGTGGGTGAAGAATTTGTCTGACAGACAGCTCACCCAAACAGAGAAAAACATCCTTGCTAAAGGGTTGAATTTTGCCGTCACACAGAGACAAATCCCGCTAGTGGAGCTGATCACAGCCACAGAAACAGCAATTCGTAACAACAATATTGCAGAAGTGGAAGCAGAGCAACTACGGATGAAAGTTTCGGCCTGTCTCAGCAATGCAAAGCCCCCAGCATCCAACATCACCATGGAGGAGAGGAAGGCACTCACATCACTTAGTGATGACAACAACATTATCATCCTTCCGGCAGACAAGGGTAGGTGCACAGTATTGCTTAACCAGAAAGACTATCATGAGAAGATTTTGTCACTATTCAGGGATGAAGATACTTATGAGCCCCTGAAACGAGACCCAGGAAGTGGCTACAGGAAGAGGGTGATAGACTGTCTGAAGCAGTTAGAACAAGACAAGGCTATTGACCGGACCTCACACCACAGGCTGTACCCAGGGGAGTTTACACCAAGTCTGTATGGTTTACCGAAAATACATAAGCAGGGTGCACCTTTAAGACCGATTGTCTGCATGATCAACTCGGTCACCTATAACATCTCCAAGTTTCTGGCTTCGATCCTCAACCCGCTGGTGGGCAGCTCTGAACACCACATCCATGTGTTTGAACTGTGTCTTCATTCCACCTACTTCACATACAAGGGTCAGTTCTACAGGCAGAAACATGGGTGTGCCATGGGCTCCCCAGTTTCACCCATCGTGGCCAATTTGTACATGGAAGAAGTGGAAAAGAGGGCTTTGCTATCCTACCCTGGAACACCACCAAGCCATTGGTTCAGATATGTGGATGACACCTGGGTGAAAATCAAATCTCAGGACGTACTACATTTCACAGATCACATTAACTCGGTGGACCGACACATCAAATTCACCAGGGAGGATATGAAAAGTGGCAGGTTAGCCTTCTTAGACTGTGAGATTTCCATCAGTAATGGGGGACATCTAAAAGCTGACGTGTACCGTAAACCTACACATACGGATCAGTATCTAAGGTTTGACTCTCATCATCCACTGGAGCACAAACTGGGTGTCATCAGGATGCTGCAACACAGAGCGAACACCATCCCCACTGACACAGTGGCCAGCGAGGCAGAAGAACAGCACATCAAGAAGGCCCTGAGTAAATGTGGTTATCCCAGCTGGACTTTTGTCAAAGCTGGAAAGATACCTAAAGAAAGCTCCAGCCGATCCAGGAGAGGACAACCACTGCCTAAGCAAAAACCTGTAGTGATCCCATATGTGTCAGGAGTATCGGAGCAGCTGAGACGCATTTTTTCTAAACACCGGGTCTCTGTGGCTTTTAAACCCCAAAACACGCTGCGCCAAAAACTGGTCCACCACAAGGATCGGGTCCCCCGACACAAACAGAGTAACATAGTGTACGCTGTTAAGTGCCAGGAGGATTGCCAGGATTTATACATCGGGGAAACCAAACAACCTCTGGCTACAACACTGAAGAGCGACCTCAGGCCAGGACTCTGCAGTCTATTTACACCTACAGGCCAGTGGACACTCTTTCAAGGATGAGGATGTAACATCCTGGACAGGGAGGAACGCTGGTTTGAGCGCGGAGTCAAGGAGGCCATTTACGTGAAAAGGAAAAGACCATCTCTGAATGGAGGAGGGGGCCTAAGGGCAGGGCTCTAGAGTGCGACCAAATTGGTCGCAAATGCGACCAAATTTTTCAGCGGTGCGACTAAAAAAATATTTGGTTGCACCGGTGCGACCAAATATTTTCGGGTAACAAAAAAAAAAAAAGTCTCTGCAACTCTCCGTGTGGTCAACAACAGACACACATTATGCCCTATCGTGGACTAAACCAATCAGAGATAGTCAGGGGCGGGACCTCTCTGATTGGCCGTGGTCTAGTTGAAAGTGCAGGTGGAAGAGAGAGGTGAGTAGCTTGAATAAAGCGATAACAATTCATTAACGGATTCCACACAAAGACGTAAACACAGAGCGGACCCAACGCGACAGAATCGGCTTTGTCTTTTTCGGCTTTCTCACCCCAAGGCCTGGACACGGACACGCTGTCGGAGCTTAGCGATTCTGATGCGTCGGGTCCGCTCTGTGTTTACATCTTTTTGCGCTGATTCTGAGTTGCAAGTTTTGTCTCTCAAACCAAAATTCGCCGAGCCAGCAGCAAAAGAAGCAGCAAACTGCGCTTCACATTTGATCAATGTCGTCATGAATTCCCTCTGACTTTTGCTGTTTTGCTTCCACCACGATAAAAATCACACTTCATGCACAGCTCTCTCTCTCTCTCTCTCTGTGTACTTCAAGAACAGTTTCCGTCTCAAATCTCTGTTTTCTGCATTATTTATTCGCTTATTACCCACCAGTCTACCGTTGTTTACAGCGCTGTCGGCCACTGTCTTTTTCTTTTTTCCACTTAAATGACCTCGGACAAGAAAGCCTAATTTCTGCTGTTCAATACTGAAGAAATTTAAACTTCTTAAAATTATGCAAAATTGCAGAATATTTTTAAGGTTATCTGCTATAAAACGGCAGACCAGGAAAATCTCCTTCATGTTTTTCTGTGTTTTATTCTCAGTTACTTTGACACAACAGAATTGTGAGTGATGTTCACAATTCTGATGAAGTCTCATGTGTATCAGTACTGATAAATGATCAGAATTATAATATTTCTGACTGTCTGAGGCTAAATTGAATCGAATCAGGACTTTGAGAACCTGAATCGAATGGATTATAGAAATCAGTGATGATACCCAGCCCTAGTGAGCAGCCCAGGCCCGACAGAAGTGGATGTAACTGTGGGTAATAAGAGAAGATGAAAAGAACTATTGATAACTTTTCTGTTAAGTTAAGGCCTGATCTGAAATGCAAAACTGCGGTGTTAAGCGATGCGGTTGAAAAATTTGAGTGCGCCTAACTTTTGTGCCGGTACGCCTAAATTTTTAAAGCTAGGCGTACCGGTGCGCCCATGTCAAAAAGTTAGTCTAGAGCCCTGAAGGGTACATCTTTCGCCATCTTACAATGCTGTGATTGCAGCCATTCCCCAACTCTCTGTGAATGGGACTCATGGCCATTGATCAGTGGGCTTTGGTCAGCGGTTGTTGATCAATGGTCATGGTAATTTGCATAATTATGATTAAGGAACTGACCTCACAGCCCATTGTTCCTTCAGTCGGCTGGTTTCAGTCATTATGCAAATGTACTGTTTATAAGGATTGGGGAAACCTGCAGTCAGCTGAGACTGAAGAAGTCACTTGGATGAGTGACGAAACGTTTCTCCCACAAAACGCTACGTCCAGATGAACAGAATCAACTTTTGGAGACTCACAGGTTAGAGTCCAGCCAGAGGGCTGCTGTTGTTTATCTGTAAAGTCTTTACATTTACAGAAATAAATAATTATGTGGACACATCTGGATCATCAGCAAACATGAAACCAGGCGACCACCAGGACCAAGCTGACTGCTGACACAGAGTTCATACTCTAGCTGCTAGCTGCTCTGCTAGCTAAGTGAACTGATGTTAAAGGTCAGAGTAAAGAAATGACGTGATGCTGCTGGGAGTGACACCACAGACTAGCAGCATTTAGTTACTCAGCATATAATGCAGTTAATCTGAAATCTCTTTTTCTCTCTGAAACAAAGTGACAGCAGACTGAGTCAAAGACAGAAACCTTATTTAAACACCAAATATTCACCGGCTTCACTTCCTGATCCAGGATTCAAAGAGGACGTTGCACTTACTCAGCTTCTTCCCATGAACGTCTTCACTCTGCAGCTCTGCTGTCTGGACCAGGTCTGTGTAGAAACAGAGACAATCTTCTGCTTCATCAGTCCTCTGTGTCTGCAGGCTGAAGTCACATTAAACACTTCACACCAGCAAAGAGTCTGAAGCTCACAGGTCAAAGGTCAGCTGCTGCACCTTGTGTGATATTGTTTGATCAATAATTAACCTGCAGCAGGTTTCTGCTCCAACTCCAACACACTGAACAACCCTGAGAACAAATCAGATGATGTGGGCGTGTCTGCAAGCTTCAATAGTATTAAACACCTCACACCAGCAATGAGTCTGAAGCTTGCAGGTTAAAGGTCAAAGGTCAGCTGCCACACTGTATAGGGCTTTGGAGCGTGATGTCACGGGAGGTGGGCCACGCCCCCATTCCGCCATGACAGTTGCCTAGACACAGGATACAGCTTCAGCTATGGTTCGTACATGATGTGTTGTCAGTTGCAACGTTTGATCACACGATAGTGAAGGCAAGAAGCTGGATAATGGGCTCTCCTTTCACCGTTTTCAATCCTGGAGGCAACGTGAGGGATCCCATGTATCCAATATTACTAAACAAAGACGTCAGGCTTGCATTGCAGTGGTGAGACGAGCGGATCGAGTTCTGTGCAATCCCCAGCTTTTTGTTGGTTTGGTCTCCGCATCTTCTTTCCGGTGAGTTCTAAATTAATTCATATCACTATTAAAATGCTTTTAGTGTTATTTTCAATGTGCTGAGGTCATAGATAATGAGATAAAACATGCTAATGTGTGATGCTGCAGAACCACGTCATGTCATCATGTCGACTGAGTAGCTTATGATTTAGCATTATTGCAGGCAAAGCAGCATATGAAATGGATGTAACAAATCCAGACTGGGCACCAACACTGCACATGGGCCTCTAAAAACATACTAAATTGCTCTCATTGTACACTAATCTGCACATAACTTCCAGATGAATCACACACCTGTCATGTGCACTAATTTTATCTTACAGGCTTTTATTATGCAGCTGCAGAGTCTGAAGGTGTGCCCCGTGCAGAAGTAATCGATGAAGATCTGACAGAAGACCAACAACAAAATCACCATGTCATGGAGGCTGTGGACAGCAGTTGTGTTGGACAAGTGGACGTTGAGGTACCAGCTGCAAATGTGGACAGTGGCGATCGGACAACATCATGGAAGCTAAAGGGCAGACGAAGGATTGTGTGTGCAATGAACAGGGCAGAGCAGAAATAAACACAACACTGCTTGATAAGATTGTTAAGGTTTGCTGTGTTTTGGTGAATATGTGCCCCAGTGTGGTTGTCAAATCAGCGCCAAATGAAAATTCTCTTGCTGAGTATTCATAAAGCTGTTGTGTTGCATGTGTGGTTCATTGTAAATAACTGTACTTTGTGTGAAGTAGTTTCAATAAAACAGAAAATAGTATCTTTGTTTGTTTTTTTATTCTTGATCTGTTCACAAGTACATAAAAATGAAATCCAAACTATTTACATGGCAACACACAGCTGGCATCAATCTTGAACCACAAAATGAAACATTACAGGCTATTTAGAGCAGCACATTGTTTGGAGAAGTATTTCCCAACAAGTTCAGGAAGACACACTTTAAGAAAGAATTCTTGTTCTTGCTTTAAACGTGGTTCCCAGAAATCCACATCAGGGAAGATGCGTATCACAGCAAGGTCTCTCTGTGTCCACACAACGAGGTCACAGTGGTTGGACTGCAGTTTCATTCAGTCGTTGTGAGTGCAGTACCTGAAACACACAAAAACCACTTTTAATAAAAAGGTCTGTAATGAACCAAGGCTAATATAGATGGGTTGGCTGTACGTGCAAATCAAAAACTGTAACAAGGAAGTTGTTTAGAAAGTTGTCAATTTCAAACTGACTTACCTTTGTCTTAATGACAACGTACTCGCAGCATGGAGGCTTAAAGACGCAAAAATCTTGCATCCAGCCGTTCGTGAATTGGATGTGGGCCTCCGGGGATTTATAATTCTTAAACTGGGTTGCTGTGTATGCGCTGACTCCACAGACAAGGTATGCGAAGATCGGGATAGGAAAAAGGTGGTAGGTCGTCTGGGTTTCCACTCCGCTACCTTATTTCATACGGGTCCACATTACCGATGCACGCAATTTTTTTCAAAGTACCATCTCTTGGCGTCTGGGCGCAATCGGTCGCGATACAGCCCTTTGTCTTTTGCGCTGATTTTGAGCATGTTTCTGGCAGTCCCGATTCCAATACTCGAACACTGTGCGCTTGTTTTGCATTCTAGCCTACTGACATGGCGCCGCGATCCCACAATGCACTGCGTCGTGACGTCAACTCCAAAGCCCTATATAACATTTCAATATGTATACAACCTGACTGTGGGCGTGTGTGCAGCCATAAAGAGTTTAAACATTAAACACTGAACCATAAAAGAAGCTTAAGCTGCAGCTCACAGGTCAAAGGTCAGCTGCTGCAGCCAGTTATGACTTTACATAAATCATTATGTTTTCCCTCTCAGCACTTGGGCTGTTTTGACTCAGCTACACTATGGGAAATGGCCAATGGTTCCACAGCTGTTCTTGTTCACAGCATCATCCAGTTAGAGAGGAAACTGTATAATGCAATGATGTTGCTCCTCCTCCACATGCTTACCTGCCACAGTTTAACTCCGCCTCTTAGACAGTCATGTCACCTGATCTGCATGTTTTGTTGTACGATGACGTCATCTTGACATTGACGAGGAGGAAAACTAGTTTTGTCCTGCAGATGGCGATCTTGCACCGTGTTCAGAGAGCCGACACTTTGATGGTGCTGCTCTACTCAACTTCCTTTTAGCCTGGGTTGGACTCTATATGAGCAGCTTCCACTCTGGTTTTCATTGTTAAATACACTTGTTTGATTTCACTTGTAAAAGTTGGAAAATAAATATTTAATTATTTGTTGGTACATTTTTTTGAGGGTCAAATATCTTGCTTCATTTGAGTAATGAAGTGTTAAGATTGAGAAATGAATCAGGTTAAAATAGTCGTCCTTTAAATCAGTGCAGATGTATAATGTAATTTAAATGTTGATAATGGTTGTAGTGGGCTTGTAGTGTAAATGTGGTCTGATTAAATGTGACATTAATGGTGACGCTGCATAAACCTGATAAAACAGTTCTATTAGTGGGTCTGTGTGATCAGCATCAGTGGGTTAAGGTGAGGCCTTGACTAGTCGAACGTCATGTTGGTGTATGACAACACATGAGCCAACATCAGACTCCGAGCGCTACGATGCTAAAGATCAGAAGCTCCAGTGTGACATCATCGTTACCTGGCAACAGCAGCCCTCATCTGACTTTATTGGAGGATATTTACACCAGCAACACTGTTTAGTTTGATATGACGGATTAACAACATGCTGTGATATCCAGTTCATCTGTAATAGATACTGGATCTAATCAGTCAGCAGATATTTGATCACCTTATTTATAACTATACTAGAAAAAATACAACTGTGTTGGTGATTCATGCAAACTTGCATATCAGCCTTTGAAGGTTTTGTAGTATTGAGAACAAAGAGGTTGTGTTAGGGCTGAAAAGCCCGACTTGTTCTCCTCTGCAGGTCATCAAATGCACCACAGAAGTTTGTATTTGCACAGCCTGTATATGTTTGATGGCTTTATTATTCTCTGTTCAAAGACAATAAATGTGCAAAATGTCTCATGTAGTATCAGCTTCATTTAAAATGACTGCAAACATTTAGAGAACATGTGCTGCTGTTTGTCCTACATTTCCAACACTGAATGAACCCTGAAAACGTGATGGCAGGTGGCAGATTGGAGTCCACATGAAATATCGGCTGTATGAAGACTGGAAAATAGAGATGATACAAATATGCAGCCAAAGATTTGTGGACATGGATAAACTATCTGATCCAAAAAGCAGGAAGTGACACAGCTAGAAAATGAAAGTGTGTAACAGCTGAAGTCAAATGTAATGCAGAGTTGAATCTGCACTTGGATCCATCTGTGAAAGGTCCACATGTAGGGATCACATGAGTCCTGATGTTTGTCAGTGCAGCTTGATAACTCCATCTACTGTGGGCTACATATACTGAGCTGGTAGCTCCATAGTGTTGCAAAGAAACTATTCAATGTGCATATTTTATAATCAGAGGCTCTTCTAACACAGGAGCCATGTTGAGTTTAGATCACAGCCGACCACCAGCAGTCTGAAATGGAATGAAGCCCATTGACAGCCAGCAGGTCTGAACAGGAACGCATCCATGGATAATACACCACTTTATTTGAAGACATCTGTAGCACTGCCTCAGTTCTGGATGTTTCCACAGACTCCTCTGTGCACCTAAAGAAAAGGTCAAAGGTCAGCAGCACATGTAGTTGGGACAACCCCTCATTTACAAACAACAGTCGCACAAACGATACAATTATTTTCCTCCAATTACGACTTTTCACTTGCAGAAATGGTCCTGTGTGATTTCTAGGCTGTGATATAAAAACTAGTTCCTAATGGCAGCGATTCACTCAGTAAACATGTGTTTCCTTCATCAACCTCACACACAGATCCAATAAGATCAGGAAGTGGGCAGTATAGTACAATATGTGTTATTTTGTACTGTACTGCCCAAACTAAAGATCTGCTGAAGTGTTGGAAATGATTCGTGTTTTTATTTTGGACGATACAGCTGAAGATCAGACATGAAAGTGGAGATAACACAGAAGACCTGCAGCAAAGGGTCAGAGGTCAGCAGTGTTGGGACTAACGCGTTATTAAGTAACGCGTTACAGTAACTACGTTATTATTGTGGTAACGAGCACGGTAACTAGTGTTAGAGTGAATAGTTAAACATTTGTCATTTTTATGTTAACCATTTGTCCATTGTTTTAACTCTGTGAAAGGAATTCTTTCTTTCCTCCCATCCCCAGATTCTCGAGGTTCTGCGTGCGAGGTTGAAGTGTTTTATCACAGGCAACATCCTTGTGAAGGTCTGTTTGATGTTTGGTAGAACTTCCTGTCCTTTGTATGGTTTCATTGTGTTACCTATGGTAAACCATGTGTCACACAGTGGAAATTTGTATTTATCTTGTATATTGTTTTTATTCTGATTTTTAGTGGTTATTTATGAGTGTCATTTTATTTGCATGGTTTTATTCTGTTTCTATTGCATGGTTTTTAGGGTTTTATGTGACATGGTTTTTATCCACTGTGGACTGGCTGCACATGGGACAAATTAGCTGATAGGGACCACCTGCTGAGGCATGGGTGTGTCCAGAGGTGGCCTATCAGCTGTGTAAAGACCTTTTAAAAGCAGGCTAGCTGAGCACTGAAGGAGAGAGGCCCCAGACTGGAAGGTTAGTGCTAGATGGCCAGCGTGACCCGGCGACCCAGTCCTGACCTCATGGAACGGCAACAGTAGGAGACAACGCGTGTGATTGGCAGCAGGGCAGAGGTTTACCTCTGCCTGCATTTGTGAGTAGGGTCTCTACTGTTGTTTACTGGGTACAGCTGGATGGGGAGAGGATCGCCATGGCCATGAGCCAGGGCCGCTTCTGCGACCGTTGTTCTGGCCCCTATTTGTTATTTTACAGGACACCGACGCAAGGGGAGCTGTGGCGGTGGGCGCATGATGGGTTCGGGTGCAGAACGCAAGCCGGGCTGGGAAGTGATGGGCCAGCGGAAGGACAAGAAGATGGGAGGCTCTTCCTTGTCTGCCGAAGACGAGGCTGGCGTGGACTCGGCTCTAAAGAAGGAATTCCCGGCCTGCTGATGGACCCATAATGAACATGTGGTATAATTATAGCAGGGGGTTTTTAATGAATGTAGAAAATAGTAGTTTTACGGGTTTTAGAATTTTATTCCATACATTTTATTCCATACATTTTAAGGGTGTTTTTATTTGTGCTCCCTGGCCTAGTAATAAACTGTTTCTGATGAGACCTGCTTCATCTCTGTGCCCGTGGTATCTGACTCGCCTGCTCCCCCTTGTATTTTAAAGAATCTTTCTTTATAGCGTGACGTTTTGGCGCGACCGCTTTAGTGTCGCCCGTGTTACACATACTTTGGGTGTGGGGGAGACAACCCTCTTTATGACCAAGGATGTTCCTCCTGCTTTTAGGTTTTAAGACCCTTTGATCAGCAGGAGGATACACACAGACACACACACACACACACACACACACACACACTCTTGTATATACAGTTACATACAGTCCCTTGTCTTTGTAACCAAAGGGGGTTGCGAGGGGAGGTGTTTTGTAAACTATTGTTTGAAGTTTGTCAATAAAAGCCAGCGAGAGGAGACCATCATGACTGGACTGGAGCAGGCTGGACTGACGTCCAGAACGTGGCTTGGGCGACGGCGTGGCAGCCGCAGGACCAGGCGAAGCAGAAGCAGAGGCAGAGGCTGGACCAGGCGAAGCAGACGGCGAAGCAGAAGCCGAGGCTGGACCAGGCGAAGCAGACGGCGAAGCTGAAGCAGAGGCTGGACCAGGTGACGGCGGTGACGGAGCAACAGCTGAAGAGCCAGTAGGCGCGGAAGCCTCTGGCTGGAGACAGGCAGGGCTAGCGGGTGCGGAAACCCCTGGCTGGAGACAGGCAGGGCCAGCGGGTGCGGAAACCCCTGGCTGAGGAGCGGCCGGGCCAGCGGGTGCGGAAACCCCTGGCTGAGGAGCGGCCGGGCCAGCGGGTGCGGAAACCCCTGGCTGGAGACCGGGAGAGCTCACAGCTGGCTCTGGATGCTGTGGCTTCGGGTCCGGGAACTGGAATGGATGGTGAATGAGTGACTGGACTACAGAAGGCTGGGCGACAGAAGGCTGGGCGACAGAAGGCTGGGCGACAGACTGCACTGACTGGACGACAGGAGGACGGGCGACTGGAGAACAGGAAAAGACTGGAGAGGATGAGACTGGAGGACAGGAGACTGAGCTACAGAGGACTGGAGGACAGGAGGAGACTGAACTACAGGGGACTGGAGGACAGGAGGAGACTGGACGACAGGGGACTGGACGACAGGAGGAGACTGGACGACAGGGGACTGGAGGACAGGAGGCGACTGGACTACAGAGTGGACAGGAGGCGACTGGACTACAGACTGGACAGGAGGCGACTGGACTGACTGAACTGGAGCAGGCTGGACTGACTGGACTGGAGCAGGCTGTACTGACTGGACTGGAGCAGGCTGGACTGACTGGACTGGAGCAGGCTGGACTGACTGGACTGGAGCAGGCTGGGGAGCAGGTGACTGAGCTACAGGAGACTGGGCTGGAGGAGACTGGACTGGAGGCTGAACAGCAAGCGAATTAACTGACTGGAGTGGAAGCTGAACAGCAGGAGAGTGAACTGACTGGAGTGGAAGCTGAACAGCAGGCGTGTGAACTGACTGGACTGGAAGCTGAACAGCAGGAGCGTGAACTGACTGGACTGGGGATGCTAAGGGATGAACAGAGGTAGGCGAAGCTGACGACGGAGCTGAAGTTGGTGTGGCTGATGGCTGAGCTATAGACCGAGCTAGTGAGGGAGATAAAGCTACAGCCTGGGCTAGTAAAGCTGGTGCCTGAGCAGGGGACACCTCAGCTAGCCTAACCAGGGATAGCGCTAGTGCTTGAAAGGCTGGATCAGATGTTGGATGAAGTGGTGGACTGATGGGGAAGCAGGCTAGCTCTTCCGAGCCTCCAGAGCATGAGGGCACTGGCTGGAGAGTCTTGGCTGGGCCTCTGGGATGATCAGGTTGGATTCTGGCTGCCCTCAGCCTAGGCGCTGGGACAGGCATGGGAGGTGGCTGGACACCAGTCACCCCCACCCGAGAAACAGGAGCAGGTGTGGAGGTAGACTGGGTCACAGCTGCCCTCGTCCTGGGAGCCGGAACAGGAGTGGTTGCTGGCTGGGCCCTAGCCATCTGAGGTGGCGTTCTAGGGACAGGCTGAGCCTTAGCTGCCTTCACCTGAGAAGGTGAAACGGTGGGAGAGGAAGGCTGGATCTGGGCCGCCATGCTGGCAGGAAATGGCCGAGTGATGTGTGTAGGCTGACTGACAGGAGTGGAAATAATGAGTGTGTGAGCGATATTGTCAGGTTTAGGTGACTGAGTATTTTTAACAGTGGCCTGAGCTGATGAAACTGGAACAGGCTGACAGGTGGACGAAGGAGCAGGCTCAGATAAAACAGTCCTACAGTGAGCAGGCCTAGGGTTTGCATACACCAGGACTGTAACAGATTTATCAGAGATTGCGCTGGCCTTTCTGCCATCACCATTTACAGTCTTTAGTTGAACGGTCTTCGGGGGTGATGAAGTGCGGATATTGTCCTTAATAAATCCCAGCTCAGAGGGAGCAGAGCTGAAAAATTCTTCCCAGTCCGCATCCTCCTCCAGGAGGGAAACACCCCACGGATCAGAGATAAGTCTATTATTTGTTTTAAGTGAGGAATCAAATGAGGAGGATGGAAAACAGTCACTGGTACTCACTACCGGGAGCTGCTGAAAACAGTTCGTTTTATGGCGGCATGTGCACCGCTTTCTCCGGGAAGAGGAAGCAGGCGGGGTACACAGCCGAGCCTCTGGCGCGGGAGCCTCCGTTGAGCCGAGGTGGGAGGCGGAGCCGCTGCGCCATGGCGAGGTTGAAGGTCCGGTGAATGAGGCAGGTGGCGTGTGAGTGAGGAGCGGGCCCACGAGAGAGGGAGCCGCCGAAGCGCGGCGCGAAACGCCCACTCTCCGCGGCAGATGCTCCGGTGCAGGGGAGGTAGCAGGTGGGTGAACGCGGCGTCTCCGAGGCCCGCCCAGAGCCAAGCGAGTACCCTCGAAGACGTCCCGGACTTCAGCTAGAATGAAAAAGACACAAAGCTGGAGTTATTCTGTGTCTTTGCTGCACAGCTGCCTCTTCTTCTCTCATTCTCTCCCCTCCCTCTCCTGTTTCTACTTCAATCATGAAACTGATCAATGATCAGCTGATCGGCTTTTCTCCCTTGTTTGTTTATCGCCCACTTCGCGCCAGAAAGAAGAAACCAGTGGATGTCGCGTTAAACAACAGCAGCTGTTGTTAGAATTTATTTAATATTAATTTCTAGTATCAGCTGATGTTTGCTGGAGCCACAGCTGTAAAGCTGCTGGTCATGATGTCGGTTTGGCTATGTGGTGAGAGGGAAACATGAAGATGAAACCAGGAGATGTCCTTACTGAATCATCAGAGCTGAACTGGTGATGGAGAAACAGGTTTACCTTTTAGGTGACATGAATGAGTTGAAGGGAAGTTATGAACTGTTTCTGAGAGACAAATAACACCAGGATCCTTTTTCTACGTAGCTGACAGCTGGTAACTGTGCAGGGGCGGGTCTAGCAAAGTGTTGCCAGGGGGCCAGGTAGGGCATTAACAGGGAAAGGGGGGCACAAAGAAATGCTTTCTTATTCTCATTTAAAATGTCTCGCTTTTAATAAATAATTATCTGAGTCTTACAACAAATGATTGATAGATTGATACATATATACCATCAAGACAGTGTACATCACTGTCACAACAGTGTTTGTTTTCATTCAAAGGCTTTATGATTTTTCCTATAATGGTGGGCCAGTCTCTGGTCAAAATGCCTGGGCCGATTTTTTGTCCCAGTCCAGCCCTGTATGCAGCTCATTTACAGTCTGGTGTTACCTACATCTTCCTATTCAGAAGGCAGAATTTCTGAGTTCTGAGTAAATTCGAAAGCACCACGACTGCAGTTTTTGTGTTGGATGTAAAAAGCGCACATGACACTGTGACATAGGCTAGAATCATGGCGGCAGTCAACGACGGTCCAGGCGTGGGATTTCTCTCGTGGAAATATGCACATTACCTTTTCCTTTCTATTAGTAGGTGGCACAGTGCACTTGTGGCAAGTAACCAAGCTAGAAGACTGGCAGTCTTGCTGGGTATCCAGTTACGGAAGCAACACATTAACAAGAGAAGTCTGAGTAAAACCAAAGTTACTTTCCCTAGTAACTAGTTACTTTGAAAGTAACAAGTAACTTGAAGTAACTGAGTTACTTTTGATGAAAGTAACTAGTAATGTAACTAAGTTACTAATTTAAAGTAACTTACCCAACACTGGAGGTCAGACTGGGCCACTGTATTCAACAGTGAGCCAATGATCATCAAGTAGTGACTAAAGCAGAGCCCTGACGTTCTGACATTTATCACACAGTTAGAACAAATGTCTGCTGATGACTTCATCTCATGAAATGACTGATAGATGTCAATTCATTGATCAGCTGAGCTGCTGCTGCTGATCTTCATCGTGCACAGAAACATTCAGCTTGTTTCAGTCAGTAAACAACTTTAAACTGTTCCCACTCAAAATGCTGTTAGAACAATGATCATTGTTACTCCCCTCGAGTCTTAATAAAGCTCAACTTGTTCTTTGTGTTTAAACTGACATTTATTTCGGACAGGAGGATTCTTCCACAATGCCGTCAGAACTATAAGGAAATACAAACTTTAATTAATATTCTTACTAACTTCCTTTTTTTTTTTTTTTTTTTTTTTTTTTTTTTATTAACATTTTGGAATCACTGTACAATACCATCAAGTTCGGCAATTTGTCACTACATGTATTTCTTTTTCTTCCTTTTTTTCCTTTTTTTCGTATTTAAACAACTAAAATATCCATGCAGAAAAAAAAATGGAAAAAAATAAGAAAAAAAAAATGAGAAAAAGAAACAAAACAAAGAAAATAAATAAATAAATTTAAAAAAAAAAAAAAAAAAAAGGGGGCATGTAGGGAGTGTGTTTTTGTTTCCATTAATATAATTAAATTTTCTTCTAGTCTTCTAGTAGTTAACAAAGTCAAAATCCAAAGCAAGTACTGGCCTGCGTTTTTTAATGTAGTCCATCCATTTCTTCCATCGTGTTACAAACAGGTCCCTCTTGTAGTTCACATCTGCTGTCATTTTCTCCATTCTGTAAATGTCCATTGTGATGTTCATCCACATGTTCATCGTTGGGCTCTCAGAAGAAAGCCATTTTTTTGTGATAGCTTTTTTGCCTGCTGCCAGTAAAATATTAAACAGATATTTATCATTCTTTGTCCATCCTTCTGGCATAAGTCCAAAAAATAGAGTTTTACTTTCCAAAGGTAAATATCTTCCAAATGTCTCTTGTATAGCTGCATGTATTCCCTTCCAATAAGTTTTAATAACATGGCAGTCCCAGAAAATATGATAATGATTTGCATCTGTATTTCCACAATTTCTCCAGCAGGCGGAAGGGTTACCTTCATAGTGAGATTTTTGGTGAGGCGTAATAAAATATCTTGCCAAACATTTCCACCCAAATTCCCTCCAGCTCTGTGAGCTGCTACATTTCCATTGATATGCCCATATTGTTGTCCATTCTTCCTCCTTTATCTCTATTCCTCCCTCCATTTCCCATTTTGTTTTGATATATAAGGTTGAGTGTAATTTCATATTTGTTAATCCTTTATAGAGGTCACCTATAATACCTCTGTTCTTATTTGAACTGTATACCCTTTTAAATACATCTAGTAGCTGTTTACTTAATTCAGTCTTAACTTTTATCTTTTTGTTGACAAAATGCCTCATCTGTAGATATCTATAAAAATCCTGTGTTTCTAATGAATATTTCTCTTTCATTTTATCAAAACTAATTAGTCTCCCTTCCTCCATTACCGTACATAAAGCTGTTAATCCTTTATTTGTCCAATCTTTGAATCTGGTGTCCAATTTATTTGGAGCAAAATGTGTGTCATATGCACACCACTTAAGAGTTGCTATATCCTCTTCTAGTTTATATTCTTTTATTACGGTTTCCCAAATTTTAAAAGTCAACTTGGTCCATGGATTTTCAATAGTTTTTATTAAATCTTGCAGGCTGCTGTCTGCTATAATAGCTTGTATGGGGATGGAGGTCAGACCCTCCTCAATGTCTTTCCATTGAGCAACATATGAAGGATTACACCAGCATATCATAGGCCTTAATTGTGCTGCCCAATAATATTCCCTAAGAGAAGGTAAGCCCCACCCCCCTTTTCCTTTGTTAAGTTGTAAGGTTTTAAATCTAATTCGGGGCCTTTTTCCTTGCCATATGTATCTTGACAAAATTTTATCCCATTCATTAAATTGTTTCTGGTTAATTTCTATTGGTAATGTTTGAAATAAATATATTAATTTAGGGAGTATATTAATTTTTATTGAATCTATTCTCGAATATAAACTTAAATATGGAATTAGATTCCATCTTGCTATATCTTCCT
>CAKLIZ010002007.1:0-26721 GCA_922035795.1 Oreochromis mossambicus | reverse complement strand
TTTCTACTATCGATGCGTAGCCCCTTTTAAGCCACCCAGTGATCTCACATTACTTCATCCAGCTGTACTAATCGTCAACGACAGGTGTGTTCGGAGAACCGGAATAGCGAGCTCAAAGTTGGCGCGATGATTTGATCTTGGATGTAGTAAGCGAGGTACGAAGAACGGACCCCAGGAGACTCAATATGATCCAATTCCATTGTTGTGCAAACAACAACAACAAAGATTCAGTGGTTGTGTGCTTTACATCACTGTATTCAATGCTTTGCTCTTAGTGATATAAAGCTTGGGTGCAGCTGCCATTTCATGAAGCTCCCCATGCACCGTTCTTGATCCAATCTGAAGGCCAAATTAAGTTTGGAGGTCTGTAGCTTTTGATTTTACAGAAAGTTGGTGACCTCTGCACACTAGATGCCTAAGCTTCCACTGACTCTGCTGTTTTGTGTGGCCTACCACTTCGTGGCAGAGTTCCGTTGTTCTCAATGGTTTCCACTTTGTTATAATACAACCAACGGTTGACTCCAGAATAATTAGTAACAAAGAAATTTCACACCTAATTGTGGCACCGGAGGCGTCGTATCACGGTACCATGCTGGAATCAACTGAGTTTGTGAGAGCAACCCATTCTTTGACAAATGTTTGTAGAAGCAGCCTGCACGCTTGAATTTATACACCTGAATTCAATTATTTGGATGAGTAAGTTAATATTTTTGATAATATAGTGCAAGCACGATTGACATACAAGTCCACAAATAGTCGATGGAAATGGCAAGTGTTGCTGTTCATTCCCTTGAGGTAAAGGATTGCCTTTTCAGTTATTTCTGTCCACAGGGCAGGTTATTACTAGTACATTCATACATGCATTTAATTGTTGAACGACTCAATTTTTCTACTCTGTGCAAAATACATTTTGGCATCATTTTCCTCAACTACATAATGAAAGAATTTTACATAAACTTGCATTAAATTTGGATAATTTTTGAAGCTGCTTGATGTTAAACCTAAGAATTGATGGGGGAAAAATTTTCACTACAAGTGTGGGTTGGCTCACTTCTTTTAAACACCATGAGCTAATTAAATAAAGCTGCCACAGATTACGAGTAAAATAATCACCTTTTTTTCACTAGGTGATTGAGGATGTAAAATTCTGAGATTACGCATTTTATTTGAATTTTACTCATTTAGTAACCATTTACTCAACTTTCCAGATTGGTGTAATTTTATCTGAGAAGGCCACTCACATTTGGTAGTCAGACTTTAAAGACTGAGATGGATGAAATGTAATAACACTGTTGTACAACAAACTCCTTTTGCATTCACTGATGCAATTAGCTACAGTGGTTCAAATCACGATAGAGCTGACTGTGCTCAAAGTTTAAGAAAAACTTGCATTAAACCTTAAAATTTGATACATTTAAAAAGGGTTGCTGAGTGACAGAATCTTACTATGAGGGGTTTATAGTTAAGAAGTTGATTGTACGAAGTTACTTCCAACTTAAACCATGTACTTTCTTTCATACCATAATGAACAGATGTTGAGAAGGGAAAGGCACTGGAAATTGGCAGAAGTAAACCAGAACCTCCACTCAGTCAGGACAGAAGATGTGGCATAATTTGACAACTGTTTAAACATTCACATCATTTTCAACCTAGCATTGCTCTAATGGGCTGCATCATAGCTGTATGGACTCCTGTTAAATCAGTGATTTCCATTTTTATTTTATTTTTTTGTTTTATTTTAAACACATTTGACCTTTTCTTCCCTATATGGTCATAATGTGTCAAGAGCCAAATAAAGTGGTATGAAATTAAACACTTTGACCCATGTAGTGCAGACAGCTCTTTGAAAGTTGTGCACTGCTGGTGAAAGACATGAAATGCAAACAAACCCTGCATGACAGAGGAACAATCATTCTATAAAAAGCTGACACTCTTAGCAATATTAGATTAAACCACATTTATTTTTGAAGGACAGTGTCCCTCACCCACCAAATGAAGCCTTATATCAAAAACAAATAACTGTAGTAACATAAAAATGTTAGACTTCAGGCTCAACCTCAGTTGTACATATTTTCCTTTAATATTTTCTGTTGATTGGAATGGCCCGGGAGCTTGTTCAGAGTTCTGGTTCTGAGAAAGCCCTCTTCCCCTTGGAAGGAAGGTAGTGACAAAGCAAAGAAGTAGAGAACAAGGGGTTGACGTGAAGGAGGTATTGGGTGCATTTCCAGGTTTACATGGCAAACAGAATTAGGAATGCCACCATCAGACAGAAGAGGCCCATTGCCTCAGATAGAGCAAAGCCTAGGATGGCGTAGGAGAAGAGCTGCTGCTTCAGGGAGGGGTTCCTGTGAAGGAGAGCAGACAGGTGCATAGATACATTCAGATTCTGTTCCATTACAACTAAATACATGTAGGTCATCTTGCAGGGTCACTTTTACACCCCCCTGAACAACAGATCTGTAGTACCAATTTTAGCACAAAGTCTCACCATCTACAGCAACCAGAAATGTACCAGTTACAGTCTTTGCAACATTTCTGACAGATTTTGGTCTAAGAGCTTATGGTCATTTATGGAATTTCCAGGGGTTTTACTGTTAGTAATAAAATGGACCATTTAATTTTACACTGACACCTCAAAGTCTAGTTGGGGATGTTAGTATGCCACTTTTAGCTTCTTCCTGCATTTAATGTTAACGACTGCAGTAATGTAGTTAATCCTGGTGGAAATGTATACACATGGCCTACAAGGCAAAAACTCCCTGATTCTGTCACCAGCAGACTGATAACGTACAAACATTTTAGTACAAAGTGCTTCAAGAACCCACTTTCCACATAAGCCCACAGGTTTATGGTTTTTCATCATGGAGCTATTTATACTACAACCTGATTTTCAGTTTGTTCTGAGATCATGAAACAGCTCTTATGCACATTCTCTTGGATGGGATTTTAAAAGTTGAGTTTCCAAACTGATTTAAAGAGAATTTAGCAAGTCAGCATTTTCTGTCCATGATTAGTTTTTAGACCCCGACTCTTCCAATGTCTGTCATTGCAATTAAGGAACTGATGGCAGCTCGACCAGCTTTCAAGTCTTCAAATTAGTGAAGTTTTAAAACAGACATACTACGGCTGCTCGATTATGGCAAAAATGATAATCACGATTATTTTCATGAAATTGAGATCTCGATTATTTGACGATATTTATTTAACAATAACAACGTATTGAATAATGGCTTTAAAGATTGTCAAAAAATAATATAAAATAGTGTGCAAATACTGATTACAGTGGAAATGTTTGCAATATAAAAACATAAATGAAAAATGTAAACATCTATGTTTAGTGAACTTCAAAATACTGCACAATATTTGATCCACGTCTGACTCCGCGAACCCATAATGTTTCCACACCACTGAAGTCGTTTTACCTCTCTTTTCAACCAACGGCATTCTTTCTTCAGCAGCCATTATCCTCTCCTCTACAAATAACTTCTGCTTAGCTTTCCGAGCTTCCCTCGGGTCCTCTTAATTGTTGTGACGCATGTTCGAAACGCAGAGAGGTGCGCTCGATTTGCCACACGGAGCAGCGCGAAAGTAAAGCACGAGGGAGGTGCTAATAATCGGCTCAGTCATTTTTAATGATCGTTGAAAGCCCAGATCGTAATTAGATTAAAATTCGATTAATTGAGCAGCCCTAAGACATACTACTGGTAGTCTCCCACCCAACGAGTATGCAACCCTTCAAGCTGATGCATAAAAACATTACCTGGCATAGCCAATGATAAGGCTGCCAAACACTGTTCCGATTCCAGCTCCAGAACCAGCCACACCAACTGTGGCAGCACCAGCACCAATGAACTTGGCAGCAGTGTCAATATCATGGGAAATGGCGCTGGTCTGGAAGGAGCGGGTCAGGACTGCAGATTGGCTGACTGGCAACAGGGCCTGGGTGAAGACAAAAGAAAATGCATTGCATTAGCCACGAAACAGCAAGTCCAAATCTACTGCAATGGTAAATTATTTACCATTACAATAACTTTGTATTGTTGATATACTTCCAGAAGGTGATTTCACTCATCAGTTGCAAGACAGGAGGGTTTCACCCACACACCATCCAATGCCTAGTGTGTAGGGCAGAAGACCAGAGCCACATAGCCACCATTACACTAGTACGCAATTAGATCATTTTCCGTCAGATTGCATGCGACCAATTGACCAGTCCAAGAACTGAGTAAGTAGATTGACTCCTTCACAAAAACTTAAACAAAAATCTGCTTCCTGTGTTTGTCACATAAAAGTGTCACAAGACTTTTGGCCATGTTGCTATAACGACCTCATGCACATTAAGTGACACTCAGTTGGACTGGATGAAAGCGACCAAAGCCGAGTACAGTTGAGACTGTACTAGTGGAAAAGGGTGGTCCAAGTTTCAAAAACAAAAAGCCCCAAATAGATTACAAAGGCTTCAGCACTATCAAAATAATTTGCTCTTCAGTTTTATGTCATTTCAGTAATTTACTCAAGTCACAATTATAGACTTGAGTTTGGTTAACTTTTTGTACATGTTTTATTGTGAGGCACTTTATGTTAAAGTGCTATAGAAATTTTACTTGACTAGGTCCCATTGTCAAGGTCCTCTTTATGACAAGAGCAGCAACGTAATAAAGTTATAATCCAAGTTCTCAATATTGGCAAATTAAGCTTATTATTGCAACTTTCTAGTCTGTTATGACATCTCTTTTGAAAGTTTATGAGTATTACATTGACAATTTGAAACATTTGCAGCCTTTAACTGAAACTGATTGCATCTAAACCAAGATCCTTGAAATTACTTTTGGAATCCACCACTCAGCGTAAAACTATTAATTGTGTTTTGAGTCCTGTCACTCATCCCATAAGCACATTACAGTACTGATTTAACATGTTGCAAATGAACAGTGCAGTGATTCAGTGAAAGTACTAACCTGTTGCTCCAGTATGCCTTCAGGTCTGTTGAAGAGAGAAACTGTGACTTGCCGGGTCAGGACTCTGGAACCCCCACGCAGCTGTAAGCAGACCAAAACACATCCCAAGTAAACAATCTGAGCAACCAAGAGAAGAACCAAGCACTGGGTTAAGTGATAATGAATATATTTGTGTTTTTAGCTGGCAATGTCACTGTACCAGCTGCATGATTATGGCAAATTGGTTAGATTATTTTGATCATATTATGTTAACACTGCTTTCACATCCCTGTGGTGTGAACATTCCCAGTAACTGACAAGTCTTTGCATGAAAATAAAACCAACTGAAGCATGAACAGCTTATGTTTCAACCCAAACTCTGCAAACTAATTGCGAACAATTAAAACATGAATTACTGAAGAACATGATGATTTAACTATCACATTATCATCAGGTAACATACCACAGCAGGAGAAGTGATAAACTTGGTGCAGAGATACATGGCTGGAATCTGGAGAGAAAGATTTTAAAGTTAGTGTTCTGACACATTCATTTATGGATAGTGAGAAGGACTGAGTCCAAGGTGACACAGCAACTTCAGTTAGAGAAGGAAGAAGTGACCTTCAAAAGCTTGGCAGGTATGCAATTAGGCAATCCACAATTAATTTGGATATATAACAGTCATGGTGACGTGGGAAAGTGGATAAACATTTTTTGGGGGGGGAAAGATGGGATTTAGCAATGTTCATGTTTGTTTCAAGGAAAAAAAGAAAAAAAGAAAAAAAAACCCCACCAAGAACTGACAAGGTAAAGATCCCAGTTCTGCACCCTTTTACTTGCATGTCTTGAAAGACATACTGTGGATAGTTTGTGTGCAAAATTTATCTTCTAAGTTTTTAAAAAATGTTTTGTACTTCAATAAAGAGCCATTTCAAATACAGGACAGATACAATAGCAAAAACCGTGATGTCAAGCAACAGGGCCTGCTGTTGCCTGATGCACCTCATTCTAATACCAATTTGAATGCTTACTATCAAGATCAACTCTAAACAAACTGATAGATGTCCACTTACATTGCACAATGAATGGCGTTGAGACAATTCAGGACATTTTTTTTAATTTATTTTTGAAGGCCAGTTTACTGAGAAAGAAAATCTTCGAAAAAGCAAAAACTTAGTTTAAATCCTTTAGGTCCCCTGCTTAGACAGGGGGCTCAGGGGGTTTGAATTATTGTCCTAGAGAAGCGCCGGAGCTAAGCTACTTAGCACACAGCCCTGAAGGTCAAAAGTGGACAACATGCAGGCACATAAGGCCAAGAAGACAAGCACGGCACACGACACTAAACCATTTCAAACCAATGCAGTGACAAAAGGCTAGGTGACACCAGCCGTGTCCGACAGCGGCGTCCTTGCATGGGCGTACTGATTGAAAGCTCGGCAGGCCCAGACTGTCAGACACTTTACGTACTTTAGCTTCCTGCCATGGCAGCTTGTCCGCGCTGAGCCCGGCATAGGAACCGTTGCACGAGTGGTGAAACAACAACTACAGCAAAATTGACTCTTCATCTTAATGCTACCCTAAGTCCAAGTATTTGAATACAGCTAAAAACAATTACAATTCTGTCATTCATCAGAACCACATTTAATAAACGTCCTAGCATACTAGCAATCCGATGCTACCACTATAAATTAGACGTACGAACATCAGATACACCACGCCATTTAAATGCCAGAAAAATTAATAAAAAGCCTTAACTAAGTAGAGACAAAGTTCTATGAACTAATACAGGCAAATATTACCGGTTAGATACGGATTTCAGGGGTCCTGAATTAGTTGGTCTTCTATACAGCTGCAGTCAATAAAGGCAGGACGCGTTAAACCGTCACCTTGTCATTTATAAGCTTAGCGTCTACGTCCTAAACGCTCATTGGTCAGAAACATCCAATCTTCATTCATAACTGACTCAGCTTGTCAGGCTCGCTAACCTATCAGATAGAGCTTTGTTGAACTACAAATGTTGTAACTGGCCGTTAGTTTTAAGAAGGTGGGACCAAAGGAAACTTTATTATTTTATTGGAGAGTATTGCCGGGAACGTCGAATCTACGTGGATCGATGTTTTAAAGCACATTCAGTTCTATAAATATATATTATTTTTTGGAAAGTCCAGATCGCTTGAGTAAGTCAGGGTGCGTTCTATTCGTCCATTTGTGTCAAAGAAGTGTCGAACTTCTTTGACACGTGACCCGGAAGTATCTCTGTAGAGGCCATGGTGCGTTCCGGATGAAGTTGGAATTCATAATTTCCGAGTTCCCAGTCGGAAATGTGAGATGTTTCAATTCTCAAAAAACTAAGGAAATTAGCTTCACTGTTCATTTATTACTTCACTGATTAAAGGATAGAAATAATAATAGTTCACAATTCATCATAATTCATTTTGACCATTCATGAAAACATTTGCCCTAATAAACAGTTTATAACAATGACACAGTTTAAGCATTAGTAAGTCATTCTTAAGTTTATGCATTACTTCTCCTTAGTATGCAATATATATACAAGGCCTCAGGGAGGGGGTAAGGGGTGGCAATTCAGGCAAGTACTACTCGTTCGTTGAGTATTTTGTGTGACAACATCTATGGTGAGGGTTATTTTTACCTTGTAAAACATGTATAAAATTATGAAATTAAATAAAATGAAATACTCAAGACTTCAACAAGTCTCAGCTGTCTTTAAAACAGCAAAATTGCATAAACAAAGATCAAAGAGCAACAGAACATACCAATATTTTCTGCCAGATGCAAACATAACCCATCTGAGGTTTGCAGACTACTGAAATGTATGTAAAAGCTGATCTGAACGAGACTTTGTAAGAGGGCTTATGGAGAGAAAGATACCCAGGGCAGTTACACTCTAAAAACTAAAACTGACATTTAACTTAAAATTTTTGAGGCAACACTTTTACACTTAAAAATATTGAGTAGATTGGAAACCAGTCAAATCTGTTCAATATACTTGATCAATTGAATAACTAAAGCTTAAACATATTAAGTTGAAATGAATAATTGTAGTTGTTACACAAACATGAAAAAATTGAGTAAATAACACTGACATGCTTGGTCAATGTAACTGAAATATAGATGGTCAGTTAATCCAAAAATTTGTTCCATTTACTTAATATTGTAAACTGAACGTAATCAAAATTGTACTTAATATTAAATATGGTAAATGCCCTGTATTTGTATAGCGCTTTACTTAGTCCCTATGGACCCCAAAGCACTTTACACTACATTCAGTCATCCTGAATGTGTGTGTGAATCATGCAGTCATTCACACACTGGTGATGGCAAGCTACATTGCAGCCACAGCTGCCCTGGGGCGCACTAACAGAGGCGAGGCTGCCGGACACTGGCGCCACTGGGCCGTCTGACCACCACCAGTAGGCATTAGGCAACCAGTAGGCGACCGAGACTGTCGGTGCTGGGGCTCGAACCGGCAACCTTCTGATTACAAGACGAACTGCCAACTCTTGAGCCACGATCACCCCCTAACATTCAAATATGAATGTCATTGTATTTCACTGGTAGTCTAATTCTAAAAAACCAAACAAACTAATATGTAGTTGTGTGTTTCATAATACATGTATGAAAAATGACCACATGTTAAACATTTTTCCAAATGAAAATTTAATTTTCATAAACATGGCAATAACTCGAAATAAACAAGCACTAAAAAGACAAGCGCATTTTCCCTTTACATACTTGAAGGATAAATGGCAAACCAGGAGAGCAAACACAAAAGCTCAGAGTATTTAAAAAACAAAATGAACAAAACAATGAAAAAGGCTCATGGTACTCAATTACTCTACGTTATCGTGTTTTACTTACACTTTTCAGTTGTATTTGCTGACAATAAATAATATTGATTTGAATAATTAATGATTTTAGTACAAGATACTGATGAGTATAGATACCTATTTCTCAAATACTTTGATTCAATTTTAAACAAAAATTATAAGCACATGCAAAGAAGGTATTCTGTGAACCACATACTGAATTTTCTGTCTGAGATGAATGTAAATAAATACCTTAATTTAACACAAACACATACGTTAACATTTTAGACATTTATTTCAACTTATCAAACTCAAATAATTACTAAAAGGATATTCACAGATTTTATCAGGCTCATCTAACTTATATTTATAGTGATATTTACTAAGCCTCTGAATTACTTTTTAGAGTGATAGAGTCACAAGGTTGCTCAACTTAAATATACAAAAGCTTCTTTATTTAAAATAAAATATGAATAAGGTTATCAACAATCAATAGTGAATATTTCACAGAGCTTCACAAACAAGTGTAAACAGCACAAAGTGCCCATCATATTAAGCTGACAATGCAGGAAAATGTCTCTGGGATGTTTAAGAGTTTGGAATTTCTTTAGTTCATTTCTGAGGTTCAACTTTCCTCTGGTTTGTTGCTTGTTGGCTAGCTTTAGTCAGACAAGCAACCATCCTGTCAGGTTCAGTTCCTGAATTAAACTAAGCAGCACTATGAGTGCTCATAGATCAACCAGCTACCTACAGCAAGGCTTGGTTTTTTCTGGTGTTTATTTTTTTAAAAAATAACAAAAAACAGAAAATCATAATTCTGGAAACATTAGAGAAAATACAAATGTAAACCAACATATCAGCTGTAATTATTATAAAAAACAAACAAACATTAACTGACTGATTAGCTTAATCAGCTTAATCTCCATGCACCTCTGCATGGACAGAGGAGTGAGGAGGACGCGCACTAACATGAGAGGAGGGTAAGGTCAGGTTTAGCAGGGATGGAACATGTTAAAGAGGTTCCCTGTTAGCTCCGTTTTAAGGAGAATTTTGGTGTGAAAACAAATAATAATAATAATGAATTTTACACGAAGTGTGTCACTCTTTATGCAGTTGAGTCTAAAAACATAATATGAAAATTAAAATAGATATCTTACCAAGCATATTGGTCTCCGTTGTTCTCCCTTTTCTTCAGTTCCATTTTCTGCTGGCAGGATTTGCATTTTATTTTTCTTTTAAGTAGCTTTTTCCTCTGAAGATATTTTATAATCTTCAGTGGGCCACTTTTCGAAATTTCCTCGTTAATTAGTTTTTTCAGTCGCATGAGAGTTCCCATTTTTTAGCCAGTTTGTTGTTAAGCCAACAGAGGAAGCCGCGAGCTTCCTACATGACCAATAGGAGACCGCGATGTTGTGCCCTCTCACCTCTAGGTCATAATCAAGCTGGAGTAATGGCTTCCTCTATGAACACGAAAAGCCCAGACCGATCTACCGGGGGGAATAATAACGTGGACAAGATGGATGTTCGTGTTACCAGTGGTATTTTTTTATTTTTTTTACCTCATTTTATTAGCTTATTTCATTGCTAACACCCACCGCCTATTAGCAGGTAGCTTTTCGCTAGCTGCTATTAGTGATGGTGAGATGAAGCCTCGTGATGAACTGAAGCCTTCCATCCAAGTAGTCGACTCATGGCTCGAAGCATTGTGATGATTCATTTGCTCTACTGCGCCATCAAGTGGACGATTCAGGTGAAACAGGCTCCATGATTATAATGCTGTGATGTGTAAACCTCCAAACTCAATAAATAAATTGTTTTTATGGTTATTTATCCCAAATATTGTCTCAGTATGTCTGATACAAAAGAGAAAGTGGAAACTATCAGGACAGAGTTTTTGGGATGATTGTGTAACTGTGTAATCATGCTTATGTACATCTGGATAATGACACAATGTGTGTGGCGCTTCAAGTTGAATAAATAAAGAAATTACTTTTGTTCATGACACCAATAACTAAACTCTAAATATTAGTTATATTTAATATTATATTAATGTTTGTGTATAATACATTGGCAGCTTAACACAGGAATGTACATGGAAACAAATAGGGAGGGAGTTGTGATGTGAATATGCTTGTGACTTTATAACAGTGCTTATGACACTAGGGAGAAGTCCTCATTTGTTGTTTTTATTCAAAAATAGCAGCTTTTCCACATTGCTGGGCTTAAGACGGTTCCTCTTTTTTGAGAGGATTTCTCCTGCTTTTGAAAATACCCTTTCACGGGGCACAGATGAAGCAGGGGTTGCAAGAAAAACCACAGCAAGTTTATACAAGTTTACATACAAACTGTGTCCAACCCAGTACTCTAGCGGATTCTCCAGTCTGCCGATGTTTGGTTCATGGAGGTATTTCTGCACTTCAGCTGTTGCATCAGCAGTAGCATTTGGGGTCTTTGTCTCCATAACAGTGGTGTCCAAACGATGCCACAGTTTGATATCTAAAACAAACAGAATGTAAGTAACTAAATACAATAAAATAATCAAAATGTGCTCATATACCTTGAGTTACAGGCTGAGAAGCTTCTGATGATGAGGCTGCTGATGAGGGAGTCAAGTGCCGCAAAATAGTAGCACATTCAAAAATGAGTCTCTTCTCAGCATCCATTGCTTTATTGGGGCTAAAGAAGCCTATTTTTTTTAACCTTGGATCCAGCAATGTTGCCAGTGACATGATGCTCATTGACTGCAATGTGTAGAGCTTCTCCCTTAATTGTCTCCTCAGACACTCAACCATGGTGGAGCTCTCTGGAGTTAGGACAACTCCCATTTCCTCTTCATTTAGTGCATGGTGCAACATTGTTAGAAGTGGAATTACTTTGGATCCAGACACTCGCTTTTCCTCGACAGCTCAGTGGTGGCATCATTAAATGGGGAGAGTATTTTGAGACATTCTGCCATAAGGTCATACTGTTCGGAGGATAGTGGGCAAATATCAGTGTGCAGGCCAGCTAACGATGCTCCAATAGGTTCTCCCTGAGCTCATTAACACATTGAAGCATTTGGAATGTGCTGTTCCGATGTGCATCCACCTCTTGAATTAACTTCAGTGCAGGCCGGCCCATTTCCTCCTGCACCTCTGTCAGCCTCTCCTAAGAAAACAGCCAACACAAACTGATTAATTCAAACTGTGTTACTGCAGCAGCACCTTAAAGCAGTAATGAAATAATGAAACAAACCTTAGCAGTTGTACTGCTCTTGAAATATCCCACTATCCTCCTACAGGTGGTCCGAATCTCAGACAGCGCGGTGTGCTGATCAAGAGCTTTTTTGACCATTAGGTTCAATGTATGCGCCACACAATTACTGTGTCGCAAACGAAGCTCCTTAGCACAAGCACCCATGTTTGCTGCTCCATCAGTCACATAACATGTAACTTTGTCTGTAATGCCCCACTCTGACATGAGCGCGGCTGTTACTTGTGACAAATTGATAGCAGTATGTGCTTGAGGGAAGTGCTGAACACCTAACACTACAGAATGCAATGCAGTGTTAGAATCGATGAAATGGCAGGTGACAGCTGGGTAAGCCTCTGTGTTAATGGAGGTCCACATATCAGATGTCAAACTAACTGCAGAAGCCTTGGCCACAGTCAGTTTTTCTTTTTGTTTGGACTGTTTGTGTCGTGGTGTGTGGAAGGAGCGGACTCGAACGCAGATCTCCTTTTGCAACAAGACAGTGAATTTATTTACAGTGTGAAATAATTACAGTCCAGTGTGAAATCCTTCGGCCGTGTCTCCCCGTGGTCAATTCACCCAGCTCCCGAAAGTGCAGTATGGCGATGGCAAAACAGGCGACACTCCGTGCGTTAATTCCCCGCTCGTGATTCAGCTCCCGTGTTCTCCTCTCCACCTCCTGGTGCGAAAGACAAAAAAAGAGTGAGCAGCAATCCGAAAGGGCGTATGAAAGAGCACACGATCTAAACACTACTAACGAGCTTAGTCTAATGATCCAGCGCTGACTGAAGCCTGGTCGCAGCGTTAAATACATCGGGGTCTGACGGCGGATAATTCACGGCAGCTGGTGAGCGTTGATTAATCGGCGGTGTGCAGAAACGGAGCTACTTCCGGGTTGGCGGACCCGCCTCCGGGGAAGCGCGGCTCCATTAAAATAAACACAAACATAAACGATCAGGTCGCCCAGTAGGGCTGGTCAGACCATGACAGTTTGTATCTTTGGTCAACCATAGCTTTCAAAGCCTAAACAAAAGAAAGTACAGTACTTAATATGGAAATATAGGCAAAATGGAAACATGCTTCATATTTTAAGATACACACCTGCCTTGTGGGGAGAACATAGTTAGGGTTCAAAGCTTTAACAAGCTTCCTAAACCCACTGTCCTCCACAATAGTGAAGGGCTGGGAATCCTCTATCACCATGTTGACCAAGGCCTCATCCACATCATTCCTCTCCCCTGATAAAACAAAAAAATATTAAGAAATTACATATATCAGTAATTACAACCCAAATATAAATGAATGACATGGGGAATATAAATGTATCAAATGACTGTATCCTTAAAACCTAAAAAAAAACTTACCTGAGCTTGGTCCACCTTGGTTAGTCTCCTTGTTCTCATGCAGGGCTCTCAGCATAGATGAGGTGTTGTTGCTGTATCCAAGTTCTTTGGAGCACAGCAAACACTTCACCTTTTAATAAACCAAAAGGCAGAAATCAGATTATAGGATCTGTGGTGTGGTTTATTTATATTATGGTACTTATCATTTGTGATATTTATTACTGTGTGTATGTAGCCGGTCTGGCCTTAAACTCTGATTGCCGTTAGTTCTCTGCGTGGTGTTGTGCGAATGACCAGAGGAGTCAGCTCTCACTTTGCCAGCTGGGCGGATTTATTCTCCCATAACTGTTTAAAATAAAAACAAAACAGTACAGCGACTTCACTTTACTGGACTTCTGCATGAACACCTCTGCTCAGCGGGGCCTCTAGGCAACTGAGGTGCAACATCACAATAAAATCTAATTAACAAATAAAACTACTAAAATACTGCTAAAATGTATTTATAAACATATCTAACAAATTAAAATGCACTTCCTCGTGACCATATAGAGACAATCCACAAAATTATGCTTTAGGGAGACTTCATTTACCAGTGGCAACTTTACACATTTTTTTAGTTACATATATCTAACAGTAAAGTTGAAACAGTGAACATGAATCACAAACAAACAAAAGATATAACCAGTACACATGACACAAAAATAAAAGAGGGAGCTCACATACCTGTTTAAAATAAAAACAAAACAGTACAGCGACTTCACTTTACTGGACTTCTGCATGAACACCTTCAAGGGAGAGAGAAGGATAGCGGACCACATGAGAAGTCATCTGCATGCTCCTATGCTCTCATCTGAGGATGGCTAACTACAGGGTTCGTACGCCTTTTTCATGGTCAAATTCAAGCACTTTGTAAGCACTTTCAAGGTCCCTTTTCAAGCTTTTCCAGCACCCCCCCCCCCTGCCAAAAAAAACAATGCATGTTTCAATTCGCATCACCTATGTAAGACCATGTGAAAAGACACCTTAGCTCCCCTTTTGTTAAGACATAGAAAAACGCACCACACAAAAAAGAAACGGTCACCTTATGTACATAGTGTATAAACTCAAAATGCACATTTCACTGAATAATTAATATGTGAAAATGTGAACAAATAAACTTGTTAGATATTCTTCTCCTGTTGAAAAAAACAAAAATAAAGAAATAAGTCTTCTCATCAGATATTGATGCTTCTTTCCTGTGTGACAAAAAATAGGAGACAGATGTTTGTTTGTTTGTTGTTTTTTAAGTTAATTCCCAATAAAACTGTTTTATTGCTAACTACATTGCTGTCTGTATTATTGCTGAAGTCCTAAATGATCACCTTTAAAGTGTTTGTGCTAATAACATCAAGTCAGACAGGCATGGAGAACGGCACTGACTGTTTAAGTAGTTTAATGTGTAGGTGCTGATGATAAACACATTTTGAATGAAAGCCGGGGAACTTTGGTAGCACAGAAACAAGTGGCTATTCTTTGTGACCATATGGATCGGTCCCTCATATCACCATTATTTCACCCAAAGGCACCAAATTAATACTCAAAAAAGCTGCAGCAATACACACAAATATAAACAGTACTTGGTGACAACTTTGCTTTTAGCCTTTAACCCTCTGGGGTCCAGGGTATAATTGGCCGTTTTTGACTACTTTTGATTTGGCCTCTATATTTCACCTTTAAAAACTGTTTATCTTGCCAATCTGTTATTGTCTCATTTTGACATAATGTGTCAGCACAATTTATCTAAATTCAGACAAAATTTAAAATACAAGTAGAAAGTGATATTTTTGACTGTAAAACCCACAAGCATGTTTAATGAATCATTTTCATAACTTGAAATGCAAATAGAAATTGTACATTTTAAAAGAAATATGCATGTTTTGCAAACAACAGAGTTATATGGTACTATTTACCTAAAAATGCACACAAAACAAAACGACTACACTACACACTAACTACACAAGACAACACACTAACTTGAGACTCCAAACACGTTAAACGTCACAAATCTCTCACGTATCAAAACTCTCTCTCGCTCTCTCTTTCGCTCACTCGCGCTCTCTCGCCGGTCACTCCTAAAACTTCCCCTCTCTTCCCAAACAACCAAATACCACATGTTGCCCTATCATTTTTTGATTGGCCGACATGGTACATTTTTCCACCAATAGGGAAGGAGTGTTTTTTCTTTTTTCACTCACAGGTAAAGCGTGTTTGCTAGCGCTCTCCTTAGAAAACGCTGTTTTTACCGTTTCTTCCCGGAGTAAACGCCACTGTTTTACTCAGAAACCCCCCACAAAAAAATCGGTTTTACGTGACCTATCAACACAATTTAAAAACTGGTATATAGTTTGAAGTCCGCACGTTCGACCCAAGTTGAAATAGAGACTCTGGGTCCGTCGACCCCAGAGGGTTAATCAGAAAGCCTTAAGTTAGCTAGTTATGTACCGGGCTAATGTTTAAAGCTTTCACTTGAGTAAATTAACTCATATTACTGCTAAGTAATGTTAGCTAAGTTTATAGCATATTCCATAATAGCGCTGCCATACTGCATCACACTCAGTGCATTTCAATCATTTCTCCAGCGAGTTTGATAGCTATCAAAATAATAATCATAATTTAAAAAAAAAAAAATAGCATGTGTAACGTACACGTACTGGAAAATTATTTACTAGGACTCACCTATCATGCACGCAAACTCCGCCATTGTTGTTTTCCATCAAACACTCATTAAAACAGCAACCTACAGGTATGTTAGTGCACTCATGCCCGACTGTCTGAGGGAGGGGCGGGGTCACATATTGACACAGACGCAAGGCAGCCCAGGCGGGGAAATTTTGCTTTTACATTTTGCGACTCATTAGTTTTGTTATCAGATAGTAGTGATGGCCAAATGAAGCTTTCTGAAACATTGAAGCTTGTATTGAAAAACGGTTCATTACTCGAAGCTTTTCAACACAGTTCTCTCTGGTGACATCTGGTGGCCAAAAATATGAAGAGCAGCTTGAATCCACAAAATAAAACCAACTGCTTCATAATGATTGCTCACTCTACAGAATGGAATTCTGTCTGATATTGGGCTGCTGTTGTGTTGCTTTGAACGCGTATTTTTTGGTGTTAAAAAAATGTAGTTTATTTGTTTAATAAATAATTTTGACCAGTAAACTTTCCTGGTTTGAACATGCACCATGGTGTGGTCTTTCTTTGCTTGTGACTTCTTGATGTTGGTAAATACAATAATTGAAAAATACCACGTTACATATAACATACATATAATAATGCACATTATGGAGTATGCTTCTGCTGTGAGGTCCTGCCTCCATGTACTTATGCAGTTAATCGCAGGAGGGGTATATTTATAAATAATATTATATTAGGGAAATTTTCCTATACATATTTTTGACCTGGGGGCAGAATTGATTGTGAAATGGAAATGGAAATGCTTATGAACTTGCAAATTAAAAACATGATGCATTTAAGGTAACCCTTTTCCATTTTTATTTAAGAAGAGAATTTGTTCCACTGTGCGATGGCCAAACCTGTTCCTTTTCGTGGAGATAATTTCTCCTGCCTTAAGGAAAATCCCTTCACATGGCACAGAAGAGGCTGGAGTGCAGAAAAACTGGTAGAGATGCAGTTATACAGTCTAACTGGGCCCCACAAACTATCAGCTAAAGAGAATAAATAAATTAAATTGCTGCACATTTTGTAGACTAACATTTTAAGATTATTTTTTAAAATAAAATATATCTTTTTATAACATTAAATGTTACGAGTCAAATGGAAGTTTTTCTGAAGTTATTTAATGATATTTATATTATGAAAAGCACATTTTTGACATTTTAAGTTTGTCCCGTTTTCAGATAAAATAAACATGCACAAAACAAAAGCAAACACCCAGAACACAAAGCTGGAAAACCCACCGACCAAAATCAACTCAAAATACTCCCACACAACAGAACCAAATCTCTCAGTAGAATGATCAGTGGTTCGCTATCTGTCACCATCAAAACACTCCACAAATCCCGTGAATGATTCACTTCCTTCCATTTGAATCAGGTACCGAAGCAGTTACGTGCGTAATGAAGCTTCGGACGTCACTGGTCACGTGACTTTTGCCAAACGAAGCAAGCTTCGACACAGTGCTTCTGAACCAGTGTGTTGTTTTTTTCGACACACGCTCCGGAGCGTCAGCTTCAAGCGAGCCATCACTATCAGATAGAGAAATATATTCAATCAGATAGTTATTTATTGTGAATGAAATACAGTTACATTTTCAAGCACTTTTAAGCACCACATCTGAAATTCAAGCACTTTTCAAACCTTGAAAAGACGACATTAGAATTCAAGCATTTAAGGATTTCAAGCACTCGTACGAACCCTGTAACTAGCATGTTACAATAAAGTGCTGTACTTGGCAGAGAAACAATAATTCACACTAAAACATCTAACAGAACTGTGAGACAAAATGCACAAAGGGAACAAGCAGTGTTTGAATTACTTTTAGTAACTTTAACTGTGTTTATTCACTCTGTAACTGAGAACACTAGCGTACCCTCACCTCTCAGCGGGGCCTTCTTCTTCTTCTTCTACATTTGTATTGGCGGTTGGCAAACAACTGAAAGGTGCATTACCGCCACCAACTGGAGTGTGGTCTGGAACGACGCTCAAAAAATAATAATAATAATAATGATAATAATAATTCCTCAAATCCTTCCAAACAGTTTCCCCTCTTTTAAAAACTGAAATAAGGCCTGATAACTTTTACTTCTCGAGTCCTTTCGCAACAAATCAACAAGATCCAGTTTGATTTTTAGGTTACTGAGATTTTGAATCAATTGTCTCCTCTCAACCTGATACCTCTGACACTGCAATATGACATGTTCTATAGTTTCCTCTACCCCACAGTAATCACATTTCCCGGTACTATGTTTCCCTATCATGAATAATGTATTATTCAAGCCAGTATGTCCAAATCTCAGTCTGGATATGATCACCTCCTCCCTCCTAGTCCGTCCTGCGTTTCTCATTCCTCCCACCCTCCTTTGAATTTTATACAACCATCGTCCCTTCCTTTCCTCCTCCCACTGCTTTTGCCATCTTGCTCTCATATCTTGCCTTACCATACTCCTTATCTCTGCTTGGCCAAAACTAACAGCCATGTCAACTGTTACGATATTACTTCAGGGAGCAGACAGGACACCATCTTAGCTTCTAGCCATCACTTTTTATTATATCTCCACACCACCCTCCGGTGGCTTCCACATGAACTGCACCTTAAACAACAACTGTTCATTCATATCATGACATCCCCCTTTTTTTTTTCAACAACAGGGGCAAACAACAAAGTAACTCACAACACAACTCAAGGCCCATGACCAGTGGAAAAAACAAAAGGGAGAAAAAAAAAATGCTTCTTGGCATACACACATTTCTCTCTAGTGAACATATATGTTTTTCTTCCCATGTTTTTTTTTTTGTTTGTTTGTTTGTTTGTTTTTCAAAACATATACTCAAAACATAATGTTCATCTTATTCCTCAATAAGCCTTCTGGGCTTGGAAACAATACGTCCACTCGCAGTTTTGGGTGGGGAACTTGGAAACTCTGTGGGAGTGACATTTTTACTTTGCATGTCCATCTCGCTTTGTCCCTGTGTTTTATTACACTCATTTTGCTGTGTCACGTTTTGATTGTCCCTTGACTGCCTTAGAAACTTCCTGTTCCTTCTATATGTCTGTCCATCAGGCATCTGAACGACATAAGATCTTGGATGTTCAGATAAACCTGTCACCTTGGCTGGATTCCATACTCCCTGTTGCCACATTCTGACAGTGTCACCAACCTGCAGTTGCTGAAGCGCTCTGGTTCCTTGGTTAAAGTATTCTCTCTGTTTCTGTTGTCTTGTTTCTAACAATTGCTGCACTGTCTTAGTGACCATTTGGGGTTGCAATCTTTGTGATGTCATTGGAAGTCTTGTCCTTATGCGTCGACCCATTAGCAGCTGGGCTCCAACGGTGTACTCCTCAGATTCATTAATGACAGATACGGATCATTCCCCTCAGCTTTTGCCTTTTTTAACAAGAGTTTCACTGTTTGTACTCCTCTCTCTGCCATTCCGTTTGACTGTGCATGGTGGGGGCTCGTAGTGTTGTGACAAAACTCCCACTCTTTTGCAAAGTCTTGGAATTCACGGGAGCTGAACTGTGGTCCGTTGTCTGAAATCACCGTTTCAGGAATTCCGTGTCTGGCAAATTGTGACTTAAGATGAGTGATAACCGTTGCACTTCTCGTGTCTGACTTCAGCAACTCAACCTCAATGAACTTGGAATAGTAATCGACTAAGAGGAGATATTCCTGCTGGTCAAAGGTAAATAGGTCCACACCTATCTTCTGCCAGGGTCTTTCTGGAACACTATGTGGATGCAGTGGCTCTTTGTTCTGTCGTTTCTGGTGAGTACTGCACACATCACAGCAGTTCACCATCTCTGTGATACTCTGTGACATTCCAGGCCAAAAGAGTACTTCTCTCGCTCTGCGTCTGCAGCTTTCAATACCCAAGTGACCCTCGTGAATGCGCTTTAGCATTTCTGCTCTCAGTGCTACAGGAACAATAAGCTGCTCTCCTTTGAACAGAACTCCATCGACTACTGAAATTTGTTCCCTGTAATTCCAATACGCTTGGATTTCTGTTGCAGCCTGGTTTCTTGCTTCTGGCCATCCATCCAGAACTGTCTCTGTAAGTTTCGTCAGTGTCACATCATTCCTTGTTTCCTTTCTGAATTCCTCTAGTTTTGCACTTGTCACAGGTAAGTTGGAAATTATCATGTGCACCTGGTCTTCTATGTCATTATCAGATGAGCTGGTCACTGGCAAATATGCTCTGGATAATGTGTCCGTGATGTACATTTCACTTCCTGGCTTGTACTGTACTTGTACCTGATATTTCTGCAGTCTCATTAGGAGTCTCTGTATTCTTGCTGGAGCACTGCTCAATGGCTTTTTCATTATCACTTCTAGTGGTTTGTGATCTGACTCCACGTTCACTTCTCTTCCATACACATACTGATGGAAACGCTCTGCACCAAACACAATTGACAACATCTCCTTTTCTATTTGTGCATAACGCTGTTCAGTCTCTGTTAATGAGCGTGATGCATAAGCAACTGGCTTGCCCTCTTGTAGTAAGACAGCACCGAGTCCACTTTTCGAAGCATCGACAGATAGTTTTACTGGAAACTGTACGTCATAGTATCTGAGCACAGGAGCTTCAGTAAGAATTGTTTTCAATTTGTTGAACGCGTGCTGATGCTCACCTTCCCACTGCCATGCAACATCATCTCTGGTAAGGCCACGTAATGGCTCTGTGTGTTGTGACATGTTTGGAATGAACTTTGGTAGGTATGTCACCATACCCAGAAATCGCTCCACATCTTTTTTGCACTCTGGTGTAGGCATTTTCTTCACTGCCTCTATCTTGCTCTGATCTGGTTTCAAACCATCTGCTGAGAAGATGTGGCCAAGGTATTTAATTTCCTCCAGGCTTACCTTGCATTTGTCCTTGTTCAGCTTGAAATTTTTTGATTTTGCTCTCTCAAGCACTTGCCTCAGTCTGTCGTCATGCTGTACTTTAGTCTCTCCCCAGATCAAAAGGTCGTCTATGTACGTCTCGACGCCATCAATCCCCTCAAACAGCTGCCTCACCGTCTTGTGGAATACTTCTGGAGCTGAATTAATTCCAAAAGGCAGGCGAAGGAATCTGTAACGACCAAAAGGTGTGTTGAATGTACAGAGACGAGAGCTGGCTTCATCCAATTTAAGTTGCCAAAATCCTGAGCTTGCGTCCAGCACAGTGAAGTATTTGGCCTTTGCCAGTCGGCTCGTTATCTCTTCAACTGTTGGCAACTGATAGTGCTCTCTCATGACTGCTGAATTGAGATCACGTGGATCTAGGCAGACTCTCAGTCGTCCAGTAGACTTTTCCACAATGACGATTGGATTCACCCACTGGGTAGGCTCTTCAATTTTTGTAATCACCTCCATTTTTTCCATTCTGTCCAGCTCGACTTTGAGTTTTTCTCTCAAAGTGACAGGGATTTTTCTCGGTGGATGAACTTTTGGTGACACACTCTCATTAATTTGAATGGTGTGTTCTCCCTCAAGGCAACCTAGGCCCTCAAACACATCAGCAAATTCTTTGAAGATGTCCATTTCATCACTTTTATTCAGTGCCATCACTCTCTTGATGAGTCCCATTTCTTCACAGGTTTGAATTCCCATAATTGGCTTGGTTTCTGATTTTACGACAATGAACTCCAAAACAAAACTTTTCTTTTTGTATTTCACTGCCCCAGTGCACTTTCCTTTAACTGCTATTTTGTCTCCGGTGTATGTTGACAACCTGACATTTGTGGGTCTAAGCATTTGCTTATTTCCTATTCTTCGCAGTAGACTGTATGGAACCACATTGGCTTGCGCACCAGTATCAAGTTTGAATTTCACAGGTTTGCGGCCAATTTTCATTTCTACAGTCCATTCATCTGTTCGTGTCTGTGTTTTTGCATTTACAGACCCAATGAACAGACTTGCCTGCTGATCCGTGGCTTCATCTGCGACAGTGTGCACTTTTCTCGATCTACACATTCTGGCAAAGTGATTCATTTTCCCGCAGTTCTTGCACTGTTTGCCATAAGCAGGGCATTGACGTGATGCATGCTTAGTTCCACATCGTTTGCAATTAAACGTGCTTGCTTGGTCTTTGTCGTTCGGTTTCATCTTACTTTGTCTGTCTTTTTTGCATGTCTGCTTATGTCTCACTGCATCTATGTCTTTACTTTCATGTGCAGAGACTTGAGCATTGTGATCCTCCTCATGCATTTGCTTGATTTGAGCTTTTGTGGTCTCAGCTGCAATGGAAAGCTGAACTACTTTTTCGAGAGTAATGTCATCTTCTCTTAACAGCCTTTCTCTCATTGCATGTGATGTAATTCCACACACTACGCGATCTCTGATGAGGGATTCTTGCAGTTGTCCAAATTCACATGACTTGGCCCTTAGCTTTAGCTCCGTGATGTACTGGCTAATTGGCATATCCCCTTGCACACACGTGAAAAACTTGTACCTTTCATAGGTTATGTTCTTCTTTGGGTTACAGTATTCCTCAAATTTCTCCATTATTTTCGTCAGCTTATTCTCATCACCATTTTCCACAAACGTGAAGGTATTGTACACTTCAACCGCCTCCTCTCGAGCAACGTGAAGAAATAGTGAAGACTGTACCTTGGGTGGCTTGCTAGCACCTCCTGTAGCCGCAAGATACAGCTCGAACCGTTGCCGAAACCGTCCCCACAATCCACCCAAAGCTCTTCGTTTCCCTCCTTTCTTTCTCCCAGCAAGGTTTAAGTACTTCATGCGTTGGGTGATCCTGCCCGTGGCCCTGTAAATTAGCCCAATAATTAAGTATGAGCTGCTCCCTTCTCAGTCCTAATGGCATCTCTCCCATCTCCACCTGTAAAGCTGCTGTTGGAGTTGTTTTAAATGCACCTGTTCAAATTCGGAGTGCCTGATACTGAATATGGTCTAACTTTACCAGAGTTGTGTCGGCTGCTGAGTTATATGCTACACACCCATAATCCAACAGTGATCTGACCAACCCAGTGTATGGCCCTCAAAGACTTCCTATCCGCTCCCCAGTCCCTCCCAACTAAACACCTCATTATATTCAACACTTTTTTACATTTGTCCACCACCTTCTGAATATGTGCAGCCCATGTTAACCTTTCATCAAACCACAATCCAAGAAACTTAAATTTACTCACCCTTTCTAATTCTTGATCATACAACTTAAGCTTGACGTCCTTACCAACTCTCTTCCTTGTAAAAAACATTACCTTGGTTTTATCAACTGAAAATTTAAAACCCCACTTATAAGACCACTCTTCGACTCTTCTAATTGTTCCCTGCAGTTTCTTCACAATATACTCTATATTTTTCCCTCTTTTCCATATTGCTCCATCATCAGCAAACAGTGAACATCCCACCCCACCCCTGCCTCTATATCATTAAACACATCATCTATCATCAAAGAAAATAACAAAGGGCTCACTATGCTCCCTTGAGGTGTACCATTTTCTACCAAAAACCTTTCAGAAAAAACCTTCCCAATCCTCACTTGAATATGTCGCCCCTTTAAAAAATCCATTATCCACCCGTACATCCTCCCCCTAATACCCAATTTACAGAGTTTAATCAGTAGGCCATCTCTCCACATCATATCATAGGCCTTTTCTATATCAAAAAACACCGCAACTACACTTTCACTGTTTGTTTGTGCTTTTGTAACTTCATGTTCCAAACATAAAACTGGATCCATAGTATTCCTCCCTCTTCTAAACCCACTTTGATATTTAGAGATAAATCCTCTAGTTTCCAAATAGTACGTCAATCTTTCAGTTATCATATGCTCCATCACTTTACAAACATGCGATGTTAATGCTATAGGTCTAAAATTTCCTGGATTTGTGACATCCTCTCCAGGTTTCCGTATGGGTACCACCACAGCTTCCTTCCAGCTTTGCGGCAGTTTCCCACCCTCCCAAACTCTGTTATACAACCCTCACAAAAGATCTTTAGCTGACTCACTGAGTTGGTTTAACATGGTATAGCATACCTGATCTTTTCCAGGTGCTGATAATTTAGATTTCTGTAGTACTCGATGTAGTTCTGTCTTTGTAAAAAGGATATTTAATGAATTATCTGTATCCCCTACCAGGTCCAATAAGCCTCTATTCTCTGCAATAGTCATGTCTCTTCCTCGTCGCCCTTCCTCACTAACATTGCCTGAACCACAGTTCAGGACTTTAACAAAAGTTTTTGCCAACACATTTGCTTTTTCCTCATCTGTTACTGCTATGATGTCTCCATCCCTCAGGATTGGATAATCACACTCCCTTTTCATACCATTCATCCTTCTAATCATTGACCAAATGTTCTGTATTCTTGTCTCCCTCCCCACTGAATTACAAAACCCCCTCCAGAAGTCCCTCTTTGCACTTTTAATGGTTCTTTTTACCTTAGCTTGCAATCTTTTATATTCAATGAAATTCTGAAAACTGTGATTGTTCTTTAAAGTCTTAAATGCCCTATTTCGATATTTAATCACTTTATCACACTCCTGTGTCCACCATGGTACAATCTTCTTCTCCCCTCTAACGTCTTTCCTCTTCATCACCCTGCTGGCCGCCTCTACAGGGAGTGCAGAATTATTAGGAAAGTTGTATTTTTGAGGAATAATTTTATTATTGAACAACAACCATGTTCTCAATGAACCCAAAAAACTCATTAATATCAAAGCTGAATGTTTTTGGAAGTAGTTTTTAGTTTGTTTTTAGTTTTAGCTATTTTAGGGGGATATCTGTGTGTGCAGGTGACTATTACTGTGCATAATTATTAGGCAACTTAACAAAAAACAAATATATACCCATTTCAATTATTTATTTTTACCAGTGAAACCAATATAACATCTCCACATTCACAAATATACATTTCTGACATTCAAAAACAAAACAAAAACAAATCAGCGACCAATATAGCCACCTTTCTTTGCAAGGACACTCAAAAGCCTGCCATCCATGGATTCTGTCAGTGTTTTGATCTGTTCACCATCAACATTGCGTGCAGCAGCAACCACAGCCTCCCAGACACTGTTCAGAGAGGTGTACTGTTTTCCCTCCTTGTAAATCTCACATTTGATGATGGACCACAGGTTCTCAATGGGGTTCAGATCAGGTGAACAAGGAGGCCATGTCATTAGTTTTTCTTCTTTTATACCCTTTCTTGCCAGCCACGCTGTGGAGTACTTGGACGCGTGTGATGGAGCATTGTCCTGCATGAAAATCATGTTTTTCTTGAAGGATGCAGACTTCTTCCTGTACCACTGCTTGAAGAAGGTGTCTTCCAGAAACTGGCAGTAGGACTGGGAGTTGAGCTTGACTCCATCCTCAACCCGAAAAGGCCCCACAAGCTCATCTTTGATGATACCAGCCCAAACCAGTACTCCACCTCCACCTTGCTGGCGTCTGAGTCGGACTGGAGCTCTCTGCCCTTTACCAATCCAGCCACGGGCCCATCCATCTGGCCCATCAAGACTCACTCTCATTTCATCAGTCCATAAAACCTTAGAAAAATCAGTCTTGAGATATTTCTTGGCCCAGTCTTGACGTTTCAGCTTGTGTGTCTTGTTCAGTGGTGGTCGTCTTTCAGCCTTTCTTACCTTGGCCATGTCTCTGAGTATTGCACACCTTGTGCTTTTGGGCACTCCAGTGATGTTGCAGCTCTGAAATATGGCCAAACTGGTGGCAAGTGGCATCTTGGCAGCTGCACGCTTGACTTTTCTCAGTTCATGGGCAGTTATTTTGCGCCTTGGTTTTTCCACACGCTTCTTGCGACCCTGTTGACTATTTTGAATGAAACGCTTGATTGTTCGATGATCACGCTTCAGAAGCTTTGCAATTTTAAGACTGCTGCATCCCTCTGCAAGATATCTCACTATTTTTGACTTTTCTGAGCCTGTCAAGTCCTTCTTTTGACCCATTTTGCCAAAGGAAAGGAAGTTGCCTAATAATTATGCACACCTGATATAGGGTGTTGATGTCATTAGACCACACCCCTTCTCATTACAGAGATGCACATCACCTAATATGCTTAATTGGTAGTAGGCTTTCGAGCCTATACAGCTTGGAGTAAGACAACATGCATGAAGAGGATGATGTGGACAAAATACTCATTTGCCTAATAATTCTGCACTCCCTGTAAAACTGCCTTACAAATAAAATAATTTAACTCATCCACCCCCACATTCATATCAATCTTTTGCATTTCTTGATCACTGACTAATCTAAATGTATCCCAATCAGCATCCCTAAAACACCACTGCTTCACCCCCCTTACGTCTCGTTTTTCTATACTGAACTCAATCATCGTCATTATAGGATAATGGTCACTGCCTATAGTTGTCTCTTTCAGTACCTGCCATGAACAAATACCTGCCAGCGAGTCTGACACCAATGTAAGGTCAATTGCTGATTCTGCACCTGTTCTAACATCCACTTTCGTGCCACTTCCATCATTCAAACAAACAAAATTCTTCATCTCCATCAATTCCTCAATCACTGCACCATTCCAATCATTACCATTACCCCATAATGTGCTGTGTGCATTAAAATCCCCACACCAAATAACTTTTCCCTTTAAATATGTGTAAAGTTCATCCACCGATATCAGTTTATTAGCTGGATTGTAGAAATTAATCACTCTGAAACTTCCAGTCCCTCCCCAGACTTCAAGTATA